>VSMD01067517.1:0-16739 GCA_008750895.1 Mirza zaza
GCCTGTAATCCTAGCACTCTGGGAGGCTGAGGCGGGTGGATTGCTCAAGGTCAGGAGTTCGAAACCAGCCTGAGCAAGAGCGAGACCCCCGTCTCTACTATAAATAGAAAGAAATTAATTGGCCAACTAATATATAGAAAAACTTAGCCGGGCATGGTGGCACATGCCTGTAGTCCCAGCTACTCGGGAGGCTGAGACAGAAGGATTGCTTGAGCCCAGGAGTTTGAGGTTGCTGTGAGCTAGGCTGATGCCACGGCACTCTAGCCTGGGCAACAAAGTAAGACTCTGTCTCAAAAATAATAATAATTTAATCAGGCCAAATGTGATGGCTCACACCTGTAATCCTAGCACTCTGGGAGGCCAAGGAGGAAGGATTGCTTGAGCTCAGGAGTTCAAGACCAGCCTGAGTAAGAGCGAGACCCTGACTCTATTGAAAATAAAACAATTAGCTGGGTGTGGTGGCTCACACCTGTAGTCCCAGCTACTTGAGAGGCTGAGGCAGGAGGATCGCTTGATCTCAGGAGTTTGAGGTTGCTGTGAGCTGTGATGACACCACTGCACTCTACCCAGGGCAACAGAGCAAGACAGTGTCTCAAAAAAAAAGGGGGGGGGGACAAATAGACAAGATACAGAAGGATAAAGTCTTCTCCCCCTATAATCGCAGGAAAATACTAGGGTGGATAATTTAACCATTAGATTATGGTCGTCTTGAGGAAAGGGCCTTGGTTATCTTGTATAAGTGAAACAGGCATTGCATGTAGCCCATAAAAGGTACTCAAACTGTTTAATTAATATGGTTTTAAAATTGTGCTTACAATATTAACTAGAAAGAGGAATTTACATGGATTCCATAAACTTTTCTTGAACCAGTTTATTAATTTTTAGATGGAAGGTTACATTCCTAATATTCTTTTTCCTAAGTTGCTGTTAAAGATTCAGACTATAATGAGAGGACCCATGGCAAGGAGCTTTGTACCACGTGCAAAGTACTCAGATAACAATCGAACATGCTTCTTTGTTACTTTGCATTATACTGTTACCTGAGGAGAAAGTTTGAACTAAGTCTGAACTATTGCCAAGCAAAGAGAGGGTTCCCTCATTCAGCTCATTGCTCCTTGAATAATTCATTGGCAAAGTCCCTGTCACCTGCAGCAAGCCTAGACTAGAGTTTCTTGTTGGGTCTTAATGAATCTTAATTGTACCCCGCCCTATCTTGGCGTCAACTGTCTCCTTTACTACTGTATTCTGATCCCTTGGAATAATTCTTCAGTCTCCCAAGTGTGATAGTTTGTAGTTTTGTTTCTTTGGTTTTGTTTTCATTGTCTTCTCAGACTGCTTAGCTCAGTTAATAAGCTACTGAACCGGGTGCGGTGGCTCACACCTGTAATCCCAGCGCTTTGGGAGGCGGAGGTGGGAGAATCACTTAAGCCTAGGAGTTAGAGATCATCCTGGGCAACATAGCAAGACCCCATCTCTTACAAAATTTTTAAAAATTAGCTGGACATAGTAGTGCACTCGTGTAGTCCCAGCTACTCAGGAGGCTGAGGCAGGAGGATCCCTTGAACCCAGGAGTTTGAGGCTGCAGTGAGCTATAATCATGCCACTGCACTCCAGCCTGGGTGACAGAGTGAGACCCTGTCTCTAAAAAATAAATAAATAAAGTAAGCTAATGGGATAAATGTGTCCATGAACTCTGTCTCAAATAAAATAAAATAATAAAATAAAATAAAAATAAGTAAACAAATAAAATGCACTTATGTAATCGTGTAGCTGAAATGCTGGGTTATTTGGGGGGATCGAGCGCAGCTACTAAATACTGTACTCAAGGACTTGCCTTTCTGACAAAGAGCCATCAGCCTTTGTTATGAGGACAGCTAGCAAGGTTCTGAGGCCCCGTCTCCCCTTTATAGAAGCATGACGACTAGCATGCATAATTGCAAAGACTGTGCCCCCCCGTGAAAAGCAAGGCACAAGTGCCTCGCGTCCTGTGAGTCAAACCGTGCGCTAACAAAAATGCCTGCAGTTATTTATGACAGCCAGAGAATGAAAGGGAAAACAGAACTCAAAAACAGACAACCTTTAAAAACGATTTTAGGGAAGTGGAATTACGAATGAACTTATTCTTTCCTCTAAATTTTCTTTAATGTTGCTATCAATCGATGTTCAAAAATCCTCTAGACTTCTGGTTCTGCCTTTCCCTTTACCTCCAAATGCGATGGCTCGATTATCCATCCCAATATTTTCATAAGACTTCTCAGCATGGGTGCGGGGAGAGGACACTTCTTTCTCCTGTCCCTTGTCCGCTTGCCCACGTGTCTGGGGCTGAAGTCCCTTCTCAGCACATCTTCTCCCTAAGCACAGACCAGTTTTTTCTCCTTCGAGGCAAAAATCACCGTGAACTCTAGGCTGCTAGCTCACTCTTACCTCACTGACTCTTCAAGGAAGAACAAACAGCATACAAAGCAAAAGAACTTGAACTTGGCTTGGACAACTTTGTTCTTTTAGCTCCAGGTCTTGGCTACTCCAGGGACATTCTCATGGGTGGTTTATTCCCTAGAGATCCTTTTCTCTCTGCATGGAGATTGTTTTTCTCTTTTTCCTATTTCGGCTCTACCTTGTCCATTCCCTTCCCACCTCCAGGGCTGCCCCTAGCCAAGCCAAGCCTAGTCTGGGCATTCGGACTTGCTCTTCCTAGAGCACATGGCGCTGGAGCTAAATTCAAAGCTTGAATAAGGGTTAGCCACGTGGCCGGGTGCGGTGGCTCACGCCTGTAATCCTAGCACTCTGGGAGGCCGAGGCGGGAGGATCGCTCCAGGTCAGGAGTTCGAAACCAGCCTGAGCAAGAGCGAGACCCGGTCTCTACTAAAAATAGAAACAAATTAGCTGGGCAACTAAAAATAAATAGAAAATATTAGCCGGGCATGGTGGCACATGCCTGTAGTCCCAGCTACCTGGGAGGCTGAGGCAGGAGGATCGCTTGAGCCCAGGAGTTTGAGGTTGCTGTGATCGAGGCTGACGCCATGGCACTCTAGCCCGGGCAACAGAGTGAGACTCTGTCTCAAAAAAAAGAGGTAGCCAGGTGGAAAATCATAGGAAAGGCCCCCAGGGCCGAGGGAGGGCGACAAGCGAGTCCCTGCAGAAAGGAACGGCTCGGTGTGGTCCTGGCACCACGTGCTGAGAAGGGTGGAGAGAAGGGGAGGGGAAAGGGCCTGAGTTTTCCTGGGATCGCTTCGATTTTGATCTAACTTCAGGTTAGAGAGTGGAGCTGAGCGTGCAAGCTCGGAAACAGGGCGGCTGGGAATGCTGTGACAACCGTCTGGGTCTGGGTCCGAGACAGCAGGGACGGCCACAAGAGGACAAAGGACCATTACCAGGGACCCACTAGGCATGAATAACTGTCCCCACCACCCTTCAGGCTCAGCCATCGGCTCTTCTCTCTCGACTCTTCTTCCTTCCAATAATTCTTACATCTGCGTCCAACACGTCGCTTCCAGACTGACCTGTCCTCCTTTGTGACCTTGCTAACGTGTAGTCTTTCATCCCACACGCGGGGTGAAGCCTAACCCCCTCGGGCTGGTGTCTAAAGTCCTCCCAGCACAACCCTCCACTAACTCCTTGTACAGAAAAGAATTTAACACGGCAGCTCTGAGACTAGCGTCCTTAGAAAGGCCTGTTTGCAAGGTTGGCATGTGGCTGCCATCAGGAGCCGTGGATTTGGGGACAGTTCCTGCCATTCCCTAACTAATAAGGCTTGCTCAGTGTGCTTACCCTGCACAAACAGCCTGGCTCATGCCGCCCCCTGCTTTCCCTCCTGGACTCTGGAATTTCTGTGCTGCTAGGGAGAGGGTGCTGATGTGACAAGCCCACAATAGAAGCCTTGGGTACCAAGTTGCTAATGAGACTCTGGTACCAGCAGACAACATTCCACATGCCTTGTCCTAATCTGCTGCTGGGCGGATTGAGCACACCCTGGTGACTTCCAAGAGGACGCCTGGAAGCTTGTGCCTAGTCTCCTGCAGTTTTCACCTTGTGAATCTTTTCCCTTTGCTGACTGTTGCCCACGACTTTGCTGTAACCAATCTCAGCTGCGAGTATGACTATTGCCTGCATCTTGTGAGTCCTTTTAGCAAATCCTGGGGATGGACCACTCCATTTTTAATTCTTTTTTTTTTTTTTTTCCGAGACAGAGTCTTGCTCTGTTGCCCGGGCTAGAGTGCCATGGCATCAGCCTAGCTCATAGCAACCTCAAACTACTGGGGTCAAGCGATCCTCCTGCCTCAGCCTCCCAAGTAGCTGGGACTACAGGCATGCGCCACCATGCCCGGCTAATATTTTCTATATATTTTTAGTTGTTCAATTAATTTATTTCTATTTTTAGTAGAGATGGGGTCTTGCTCTTGCTCAGGCTGGTCTCGAACTCCTGACCTGGAGTGATCCTCCCCCCTCAGCCTCCCAGAGTGCTAGGATTACAGGCGTGAGCCACCATGCCTGGCCCATTTTTAATCTGGTATTCCTCTCCAGATCCTGCCCCTTATTAATCTGCTCATTCCAAACACTCCTTGTGCATGCCTTGCCCTGTGTCCCCACCCAACCTCCCTGCCTAAAGCACCCAGCTCTCATGCTTACAGTCTCCCTTCTTTCAAAGCCTATGTCAAGTCCTGCCTCCTCCACCGCTGTGGTTTGAATGTTTGTCTCCTCCAAAACTCATGTTGAAACTGAATCCTCAGTGTGGCTGTATTGAGAGGTGGGGCCTTTAAGAGGTAATTGGGTCATGAGTTCTGCCCTCGTGAAGGCATTAATTCATTCACGGATTAGTGGATTAATGGGCTGTCATGGGAGTGGGACTGGTGGCTTTATAAGAAGAGGAAGAAGACCTGATCTAGCACACTCAGCCTGCTTGCCACGTGACACCCTGTACTCCCTTGGGACTCTTCAGAGAGTCCCCACCAGCAAGATGCCCATCGCCATATGTGGCCCCTCAACCTTGGATTTCTCAACCTCCATAATTGTAAGAAATAAATTCCTTTTCTTTATAAATTACCCAGTTTGAGATTCTCCATTATAAGTAACACAAAATGGACCAAGACATCCACCAAGTCCAGAATGGGCCAGCCTTTGGGGACACGTCTGCCTCCAATCATCTTTTTACAGTTTGTCCAATTCATCTGGCATTTTCCATGAACTCTTGATCATTATTTAAGTTTATATACTTCTTATCTGCCTTCCTAGGTCAACTGTTAAGTACTCAAGAGAGGAGAACAATATTTTGCCTCTTTGATTTCCTTGTGCAGAGTCCCCTATTCATAGCAAGTGCCCTGGGGACATAAAAAGGCCTTACATGGGCTCAGTTCCAAGTTCACTAATTTTAGTATCCCTCTGTCTGACCACACGCTCTTGACCTCTAGCTTACGGTTAGTCTCCTCCCAGCCCCCCACGACCTCTGCCTTTGGATCCACCAGAGCCTCCAGTAAGGTGACTGTCCTGCTGTCTCCCAGGCCTTCTGCCACCTCCTTTCTTCACTTCCTCCATGGCCGGCTTCCACCCCCTAGGTTGGGTCATCCTTTCAATGTCGCTGCCCGGTTAGTAGCTCAGGCGACTCTCATCACGGCGTTTGCAGCTGGCTGCACTCTAACATGGGGTTCTCTGTTCACAGCCGGGCATCTTGGCACAGCCAGGGGAAGTCACCGCACGTAGCTGGGGCAGTGGGCTTCAGTAGAGACGTGTAGCCACTGACAAATGCGAAACAACTACCACAACCTGTCGCTCTGCGCCCCCACTCTCCTGGGGAGAGTGGTACAAGTGTTAAGGGACCTCCAGTTGACCAAACCCAAATCCCAACAGAGCCAGAGAGGAAGGAAGGCCGGTGGAGGCAGTGCATAAAAATCAACTCTTGGCCGGGCGCGGTGGCTCACGCCTGTAATCCTAGCACTCTGGGAGGCCGAGGTAGGAGGATTGCTCGAGGTCAAGAGTTGGAAACCAGCCTGGGCAAGAGCAAGACCCCCGTCTTTACTATAAATAGAAAGAAATTAATTGGCCAACTAATATATATATATATAATGAACTGGGCATGGTGGCGCATGCCTGTAGTCCCAGCTACTCGGGAGGCTGAGGCAGCAGGATTGCTTGAGCCCAGGAGTTTGAGGTTGCTGTGAGCTAGGCTGACACCACAGCACTCACTCTAGCCTGGGCAACAGAGTGAGACTCTGTCTCAAAAAAATAAAAAAATAAATCAACGCTTGGAGCCAGAGCAGGATGGAGAAGAATGGAGACTTGGGAGGTTAAAGAATGCCCAGCACCGGCCTTCAAGACTAACCCATTTACTGTCTAACTCACTCTCGAATCCTCTTTTAGCTATTTCAAATCCTCTTCTCTCTATGAACCCCTCTGACCTCCTTCCCCAATCTTTCCCTCCCCTCCTTTGAGCTCACATCTTACTTCACAAAGAAAATAAAACCATCAGAGAGAAACTCCTTCAACTCCCCACCACTAAAACCACCAGCTCACTGTAAGAGTTAGAGTTCAGTAAGGCTGTGAATAATAGACACCCAAAATAATCCTGCTCTAAACAGGGTGGAGATTTATTTCTCTTTTCTGTAGAAGTTGTCAATCCAAGGCTGGTGGGTGGCTCTGCTCCACCAAGACTTCAAAAGCCAGGTTCCTTCTATCTTGCCACTTCCCTGTGTTGTGTGGTCACCTCGTTGCTTAAGTGGTTGCTGTGGCTCCGGCCATCACATCTACATTACAACCAGAGGAGGGAGGAAGAGATGAAAAAGTAGCAAAGAGACAGAACAGCTGTCTTTCAGGGAACTCCCAGAAGCTGCTACAAATCGCACCCACTTTGACTTCATTAGCAGAACTTCATCTCATGGCCACTCTTGCCTACAAGGGGGTGAATGTAGTTTATTCTGGGTGACTATGTGTCTAGTTAAAAATCAAGGCCCTGATACTATAGAAAAGGGGGAGAATGAATGGAAGGACACACCTACTTTTATCTGTACCCCACTGTCTCCCTCTCATCTCTCTCCTTCCCTTTAAGCATGCTCAGATATTTCCCGTGTAAAAAAAATTATTTTTGAGTCAACAGATTTTTTTTTAATTTCTTATTTTACTTGACGCTTTTATTTTATTTTATTTTATTTTATTTTATTTTATTTTATTTTATTTTAAGACAGAGTCTCACTATGTTGCCCAGGCTAGAGTGAGTGCCGTGGCGTCAGCCTAGCTCACAGCAACCTCAAACTCCTGGGCTCAAGCGATCCTCCTGCCTCAGCCTCCCGAGTAGCTGGGACTACAGGCATGCGCCACGAGGCCTGGCTAATTTTTTATTTTTCTATTTTTAGTTGTTTGGCTAATTTTCTATTTATAGTAGAGACAGGGTCTCGCTCTTGCTCAGGCTGGTCTCCAACTCCTGACCTCTAGCAATCCTCCTGCCTTGGCCTCCCAGAGTGCTAGGACTACAGGTGTGAGCACCGCACCTGGCCACTTGACTCTTTTAGAAGCACTTTGACCCCTCTCTTCTTCTTATTCTTCTTTTTTTTTGTAATATTTAAAGAGATTTATTCTGAGCCATTATGAATGACTGCAACGTGGGAATACGCAAACCTAAGAAGCCTGGAGTAAGTGGTCCCGGGGCAGTCTGATTACAGTTTGATTTCATACATTCCAGGCAGACAGGAGTTATAGGCAAAGATACAAATCAATACATGCATGTATTAATTTGGCCCGAAAAAGCAGGATGTCTTGAAGTGGGGACTTGTGGGTCACAGGTGGATTTAGAGGATCTTTGACTGGCAATCGGTTGAGAGAGGAAAGCTTTGTCTAAAAATCTGGAATCAGTAGGAAGCAATGCCCAAGTTAAGGTAAGGGCGTCTGCTGTCTGTCTTGTGATGCCATAGCAGAGCCAGGTTGGAAAATAAGCCACATCGTACTCAATCAAAAAGACCAATTTTAACAGGATTTTTATGGTTTGTCAAGCGTGATTCCACAGGGCCCTTAGAAAGGAATTTGAGCAAGATCAGAAAAGGTCAGAGTTCAGTCCTCATTCTTATGTAATTTATAATATGGAGCAAGCATCTTTCTACCTTGGCGAATTCCCATCCTTCCTGTTGCAGTTACCTTTCAGCATCTCATCCTGCACTTGCAAGGCTGTGAAATCTCTCCAAACAGTCCTTTCATGTGAACATTTTTGCTGGTGTCACTTTCTCTGGGACATCTCCACCCTTCCTGTCACCACTGCTTTCCCATTTACGGTAAGCTGGCCTCACCAAGTCCCTCTGGCTGCCTATCTAGAGTCCCTTGAACAGTATCAGGGTTCCTTGCCAGAACTTCTATGGCTCGCATTCCATTTCAACTTCACTTCCAGCGTTATCACTTCTCATTTCTTCCCTGCACTTTCCTCTTTTCTGCCAAATCCCTGTTGCAGGTATTCATGTCCGCTGGGAGACACAGAGGCAACGCAACTTCTGGGTTTGCTGTGTGAGTAAGAGATTCACAGTGACCCCTCCTTCTTCTGGGAGCCCAGCCCTGCCTTGGCTGCCTGCCACCATGGCTGCAGTGCGTGGGGTCCCTCCTGCTCGGCGACTGCTCCCTCTGACTTGTCCTGATCATTCAGTGCGGCTGCTCCTTAAGGCCTGGCCACGTCCTCTTCTCGTCATCCGCTGTAACGTCTCTCTAGGTTAGCAGTTCTCACACCACGATCTAAGGACCCTGGGAGTCCTCAAGACCCCATCCAGGGGACCACAGGGTCCTCCCTTTTCTAACTGTACATCTGCCTGAGGCCCGATCTCCATCAAGTTCAACCAGGGCGACAGATCCCAACGCACCACGTGCGGAAGGGGATGTGGGACCCCAAGCTGCTTCCATTAAACCAGATACAAAGTCGATTCGCAACAATGCAAAACGATGCTATCCTGGCCGGGCGCGGTGGCTCACGCCTGTAATCCCAACACTCTGGGAGGCCGAGGTGGGAGAATCGCTTGAGCTCAGGAGTTCGAGACCAGCCTGAGCAAGAGCAAAACCCCTGTCTCTACTAAAAATAGAAAGAAATTAATTGGACAACTAATATATATACAGAAAAAATTAGCCGGGCATGGTGGCACATGCCTGTAGTCCCAGCTACTCGGGAGGCTGAGGCAGGAGGATCGCTTGAGCCCAGGAGTTTGAGGTTGCTGTGAGCTATGATGACGCCACGGCACTCTAGCCCGGGCAACAGAGTGAGACTCTATCTCCAAAAAAGAAAAAAATGATGCCATCCTTCTCACAAAATGTTTTTTTGTCTGGGAAACTATTTTTCATTCAAATATGCCATTTATGTTCAGATGTAATGGATTTATTATAAATTAATAAATATTTCTAGTATTTTTTTCCGGTTTAAATTTCTAACACAGCAAATATGGACAGATATAATCCACATACACAGAAGCCCTGTGGAGCCCTCAATAGTTTTTAAGAGTGTAAAAGGGATCCTGAAACTCTAGGTGCTAGACGAGCCGCCTCAGGTCACCTCCCCTCCTTGTCAGGGAGGTGACACACGGCTCAGGCCTCTACTGAGTCTAGACTTGTAGATGGATCCGCCCCCAATGACTCTGTTTAAATGACTGTTGAAATGACTCAAGAGCATGACAGGCTCAGCATGTGCAAGTTCATGATCGTCTCTTGGAAATCTGGTCCTCTCCCAGGCTTCTCGTAGCACGAATGCTTCCGTGACCTTCCAGCTACGGGTGTAGACATCTGCGGGTCATCTCGACCCCGTCTCTCCAGCACCCGCCATTCCCAAACCTTTACTAAGTCCTCTCTTTTTTGCCTCCTAAATACGCTCTGAAGCTGTCCCCATCTCTCTGTCTCTTCTAGCCTCAGTCCTAAGTGCCCCGGAGCACTTAGTAAGTCTGATCCATCTCCAATCTGGTGCTCACAAGTCTCCCAAGTTCATAGTGACAATCCTTCCCCTGGTCCACCCCGCCGTGGGATGCCAGACCTCCACCTACCTTCTTCCCCAGCCTTACCTTGTCCTTCTCTCTCAGCACCCCCACCGCAACCAGCTTCTAGTTTCTCCCATTAGCAGTGCTCCCTCTCACCACAGGGCCTTTGCACAAGCTGTTGCCCCTGTCTGGGACCAATCACCACCCATCTTCTCCCCATACTTCCTCGTTAACTTCTCCCAGAAATCTCTTGCTCCCTTCTCTGGCCAGATCAAATGCCCCCTATAAATAACACTCTCGCCCAATCTCTTCTTCTTAACAGGTAAGGCAGTTTTAATTCTCCATTCATTTGTGTGGTTATGAGTCTGCTCGAGCTGCCATAAAAAAAAAAAAAAATAGCACAGACTGGGTAGCTTAAACCACAGAAATTTGTTTTTTCACACTTCTAGAGGCTAAAAGTTCAAGATCAAGGTGCTAATAGGGTTGATATCTGGTGCGGACACTCTTTCTGGCTGGCTGATGCCACATTTTTGATGTGTCCTCACATGACCTTTCCTGTATATGTGTGTGTGAGATAGAGAGAGAGAGCTCACTCTCTAGTGTCTCTTCCTCTTCTTGTAAGAGCACGAGCCCTACTGGTGTAGGACCCACCCTATGACACTATTTAACCTTAATTACCTCCATAATGGGCCTATCTCCAAATCCAGCCACACTGAGGGTTGGGACTTCAATGGATGAATTTGGGGGGACACAATTCAGTCCTTAACACTGGTATTGATAAATTTCTCTCTCACAGTATTATAAACCAAATAGGAATAGGGGCAAAGTCCACTTTTGGTTTTGTTCACCTTATATTCCCAGCATCTAGCACAGCCCATAGTGAACATTCAACAAGTATCTGTTGAATGAATAGGTAATGACCGTCAGCATGGATTGAGCACGTGAGATTTTATAGGCATTGTGCTATGTGCTATGTACATTCACATTATTCTCAGTGCTCTAGGTATAACATCACATTTAATATTCATAACAACCTACATGATCTACGTCATTCTGATTCCTGTTATACTAATGAGAAAACTAAGGCACAGAGAGGTTATGTGATTGCCCAGGGTCACACAGCCTGTAAGTGGAAGAACTGGGAGTTAGTCAGTCTGTGCCTGGAACTCACGCTCTTAATCTGCATGCATGCTTTCTCAAATAGATGAATTAGGGAACAAAAATGCATATCCATTGAAGTAGTAATTGAATAAAAACCTCGTTGTCCGTCTACTATTTGCAAGGCCCTTTTCTGGGCATTTGGAACAAGGTAAAGATAAAACGATTCCCTTCGCTCTTACAGTATTTACTTGTGTGTGTGCATGTGTGTCCTACACATGAGATAAACAAGTGAATATATAACATGTCAGGTGGTGGTAAGTGCAATGAGGAAGGGTAAAGCAGGAGAGGCAACGGGGAACGGATAGATGATTCCAGAAATGTTTTCTCATTACTTAATAACTCAATTAAAAGGATACGAGCAGGCCAGTTACGGTGGCTCACGCCTGTAATCCTAACACTCTGGGAGGCCAAGGCAGGAGGATCACTCAAGGTCAAGAGTTCAAGACCGGCCTGAGCAAGAGTGAGACCCCGTCTCTACTAAAAATAGAAAGAAATTAATTGGCCAACTAAAAATATGTAGAAAAAATTAGCCGGGCATGGTGGCGCATGCCTGTAGTCCCAGCTACTCGGGAGGCTGAGGCAGGAGGATCGCTTGAGCCCAGGAGTTTGAGGTTGCTGTGAGCTAGGCTGACGCCAGGGCACTCTAGTCCAGGCAACAGAGTGAGACTCTGTCTCGAAAAATAATAAGGATATGAGCAGATAAAAAGCAACCGCAAGCATTTACTAAAGCCCCTTAGGAGCCAGGCCTGGAGGAGGCAGCCGGATATCCGGGAGGCCATTTTACACAACATGGCGACGGTCGCTCTGACTTCAGGGAGTTGAGGTGAGTTGGTCCGGAAGAGCCGTCCTGCCGCCTGCTGCTGCCCTGTCCCCCCACTCTGCCTTGGGTTGGGTTTCTGGCGTGTCCCCGTTACCCGGTCCCGAGCCAGCTCCTGGCCTCTCCGAGATGTAGCCTTACTCAGTGGAATGGTGGAGAGTGGCCCTAACCAGAAAAAAATCCAATATAATCCCCCCCCAAATCAAATATAAGCTTGTGTGCAACCCCCAGATCGGTCCCTGTGCTTGTCACCAGTGACTTCGCAAGGCCAATGTGCTTTTCTTAGCATCTGGTCAGACCCACCAAGAGGCACTTTGCCTGAAGGATTCGTACGTTTTGCTCGAGTTTGCCTTTGCCAGGTGGTGGGAGAAGCCTTAGACCATCCGGCTCGATGTTGGCTAAGAGGAGAGTCTTGGGAACATAACTCCTAACCCTTGTTACTAAATCTTTGTGAGAAAACCGGCTGAGAGAGACCCACAGCATCAAGTTTTGGTGAGAACGATCAGGTGTTTTGATTCCTAATGCAAAGGAGTTCTCGTTTAATAAAAACATCAGGTAGGTGTTGAGTGGCTGCTACTATCACTAGAGTTTCTAAATAAAAATGAAATTCACCCACAAATGCTTTGGATCTCTTTACTATAATCACTTCTGTCCATGCCTTGCCTTTTTTGTTTTCTCCTTCATGCTTTCTTTTTTCCTTTTTTATTTTCCTTTTTTTCTTTTTATAAATTTTTTTTCTTATTTTAATTTTTCTTTTCTTTTCTTTTTTTGTCTTTGTCATCCAGAAGTCTCTAAACATTTGGCATCTTTTTTCCTTTTATAATTCATTCATTCAGTGACTGTCCACAAACCACCAAGGCCACATTGAGGACAGCTGGTTAATGGTATACCTTGAGGTTTTGGAAAACAAAACAGCTGAACATTTCCTTTGTGCCGAAGGAGAGGAAGTGGAGATTTGCTAGGAGCCATTTAATCAGAATGATTTTCTGCCTGGGGAGTAGATTTTCTATTCAGTCTTTCCCCTGCCCCCAGACCATTAAAATACAGATTATATCTCAGAAAAAAGGGAGGCAGAGGTCAAGGTTTATTAAATGAACATTTAATTAGCAATGTAACAGTAGCTTCCATAAAACCTCTACTGAGAGGTCTTCTTCAACTCTTGGCTTTTCTGTCTCTGAGGTGATATTATTCAACCATTTTAATGTTTGGATAAAGTCCAAGATGGCACTGTTGTTTTGTCGAAGGTTCATTCTTGAACTCTGTGGTTTGGTTTGAGGAGGTGGAAAGGACTGAGACTTCCTCTTCCTCGGGCTGGATCGGATGCCTGTATCATTTAGGGCACTTTCTGCAGCAGGTAACCGAACATCACAATTAAACAGCACATAAATATATTGGCCCATGAACCTGGGAGTCCAGAGATAAGATAAAAAGTTCTGCCAAGGATTGGCTCAGTCCAGTGTCTCTGACTCCACGTTTCTGCAATTTCTTGGCCCATTCTTTTTTTTTTTTTTTGAAACAGAGTCTCACTTTGTTGCCCAGGCTAGAGTGAGTGCCGTGGTGTCAGCCTCGCTCACAGCAACATCAAAATCCTGGGCTCAAGCAATCCTGCTGCCTCAGCCTCCCGTGTAGCTGGGACTACAGGCATTCGCACCATGCCCAGCTAATTTTTTCTATATATATTAGTTGGCCAATTAATTTCTTTCTATTTATAGTAGAGACGGGGTCTCACTCTTGCTCAGGCTGGTTTCGAACTCCTGACCTCAAGCAATCCACCTGCCTTGGCCTTCCAGAGAGCTAGGATTCCAGGCGTGAGCCACGGCGCCAGTCTTGGCCCATTCTTAGGCCTGGAACAGTCACTTCAATGTCTGGAGGGAGAGATAGGCATCACACCCAAAATTTTTCTCAAAAGAGTGTAGGGGAAATGTAATACCTTTCCTTCACCCATCACGGGGGTCATGGCTGACCCTCCCATAACAAAAGACAGGTTAACAAGAGAAAGCATGACAAATTCATTTAATAAAGTTGTATGTGACATGGGAGCCTTCAAAAATGAAGACCGAAAGACCCAGGAAGGAAGTGTATTTTTGTGCTACATCTGATGAAAGATGTGGATAGTTGTGGAGAAACATGTTTGGACAAAAAGGGGTGTGATCTAGTGGTAATAAACTGGCAGTGATGGGGAACTCATCAAGGCCTCTTTGTTCAGGTCCCTCTCTGTGTCTCTGTAAGACATTCCTCCCCTGCTATGGGGCAGGACATCTGTCACATGAGGATCTTGGGGTGGGGAGGGAGGAAGTCAGTGAGTGACCTTCTTAGGTTTTTTGGCTTATGTTGGGGAGAGGAATTCTACTTCTATGACCCATATTGGGAGAGAAAGGGGAGGAGAACAGAGTGTGGGAAAAGGTCAGAGACACCTTGCTTCTGAGTCAGGTCTCCTGATCTCCTTCAGTTCAAAGTCCCTAGCATGCCAAAGCACCCCACTTTGGGGTCCTGTGTTCTGATCCCCAACAAGAGCATCAACACACAACCCAAAGAACGTGGGGAAATATCTGCAAATCATATATCTGATCAAAGTCTGGTATCCAGAATATGTAAAGAACATTTACAACTCAACAATTAAAAGACAAATAGCCCAATTTAGAGCTAGGTGAGGTGGCTCATGCCTGTAATCCTAGCTCTCTGGGAGGCCGAGGAGGGAGGATCGCTCAAGGTCAGGAGTTCGAAACCAGCCTGAGCAAGAGTGAGACCCCATTTCTACTAAAAATAGAAACAAACTAATTAGCCAACTAAAGATATATAGAAAAAATTAGCCAGGCATGGTGGCGCATGCCGGTAGTCCCAGCTACTCGGGAGGCTGAGGCAGCAGGATTGCTTGAGCCCAGGAGTTTGAGGTTGCTGTGAGCTAGGCTGACACCACGGCACTCACCCTAGCCCAGACAAAAAAATGAGACTCTGTCTCAAAAAACAAAAAAGCAGTGGCCTTGGTGCGTACTGTGTCCAGGGAATTAGGGTTAGAGGTCCCTTAGTGACGTAGATTCCTCTGGGCCTGTCCCCAGAGCTGGGGTCAACCCTTTTACCTCATGACTGTTACACAAAGAGGAAGCAGTGTCGAAGATGGTGGCCAAACAATCACAATTTATATTTTCACGCCCCTCTCCTGACATCGCTTGAGCATATCTCTACACCTGTTCTTATTCTTTCATAATGTATTATAATTATTTACCTTTTTGTTGCTAAATGACAAGCTTCTTGAAAGGGAGGACTTCTAGGTATGGCCCACAGCTAGTACAATGTCCAGCTGATGTAGGGAAATCAATAAATGCTTGTTGAATAAATGACTGATGGGAAACTTGTAAATATCTCCTATTCCGGCTGGTGGTCAGACTTCTGGATATCAAGAATTCATCGTTTGTATGAAGGCAGTCCCGCCTTCTGAGACACCCTCGAATGCAACCCCCCCCCCCCCCCCCCCCCCCCCCCCCCCCCCCCCCCCCCCCCGCCGCCACAGGGATCATGTGGAGTCAGGCCCAGCTTTGTAGGAGTCCGTGTTAGCAGCTCCTCTCAGCCTCAAGGGACAGGACTAGCCTGGGTTTCCCAGAAGTAAAAAAACTGAAGAGGAACTTGTCTACTTGACCTTTTAGTTTGGGGCCAGCTCATATGACAAGCTCATGACATAAAATAGGAATTTCCAATTATTTAAGAAATACCAACTGGGCATGGTGACTCACACCTGTAATCCTAGCACTCTAGGAGGCCGAGGTGGGAGGATCGCTTGAGCTCAGGAGTTCGAGACCAGCCTGAGCAAGAGCGAGACCCCTGTCTCTACTAAAAAAATAGAAAGAAATTAGCTGGATAACTAAAAATATATATAGAAAAAAATAACCAGGCATGGTGGCGCATGCCTGTAGTCCCAGCTACTCTGGAGGCTGAGGCAGGAGAATTGCTTGAGCCCAAGAGTTGGAGGTTGCTGTGAGCTAGGCTGATGCCACAGCACTCTAGCCCGGGTGACAGAGCAAGACTCTGTCTCAAAAAAAATAAATACCAATGCTTTATCCAACTTGTTACATGAACATGCCTACACATATTACACACACCACCACCCCTACAAACACCACAAACACACACACACACACACACACAAACACACACACAGAGTCACAACCTCAGAGATGAAGCTCTCCAATTTCTGAAAGGGGCAAGGGACATTTGTTTCTAGAAGGGAAGATAAGGGGGAAATCAGGTTTTACTAATTTAAAACAGTTCTTTGAGATGGTAAATAAGTGTGGACAAAGAGTAGAGATAATTTAATCTATTGTTTGAATCCCTGAGCCCTCTGGTAAGAAGATTTTGATAAGATCTATAAAGATTCCTTCAGCTCTAATGGCACTTATTGTTGTAGGATTTCACCACAGAATAGTTTATTTTGGAAAGCAGTTAAAGACAGGCCATATGGCCAGGCGTGGTTGCTCCCGCCTGTAATCCTAGCACTCTGGGAGGCCGAGATGGGTGGATTGCTTGAGGTCAGGAGTTCGAAACCAGCCTGAGCAAGAGCAAGACCCCCGTCTCTACTATAAATAGAAAGAAATTAATTGGCCAACTAATGTATATAGAAAAATTAGCCGGGCATGGTGGCACATGCCTGTAGTCCCAGCTATTCGGGAGGCTGAGGCAGGAGGATTGCTTGGGCCCAGGAGTTTGAGGTTGCTGTGAGCTAGGCTGATGCTGCAGCACTCACTTTAGCCTGGGCAACAGAGCGAGACCCTGTCTCAAAAAACAAAAATAAAGACAGGCCATAGAAAATAATCTACACTTTTAATTCTTGAGCAGAAAACTTTAATAGTGTT
>VSMD01067522.1:0-14545 GCA_008750895.1 Mirza zaza
AGCCTGTAATCCTAGCTCTTTGGGAGGCCGAGGTGGGCGGATCGTTTGAGCTCAGGAGTTCGAGACCAGCCTGAGCTAGAGCGAGACCCCATCTCTACTATAAATACAAAGAAATTAATTGGCCAACTAATATATATAGAAAAAATTAGCCGAGCATGGTGGCGCATGCCTGTAGTCCCAGCTACTTGGGAGGCTGAGGCAGCAGGATTGCTTGAGTCCAGGAGTTTGAGGTTGCTGTGAGCTAGGCTGACGCCATGGCACTCACTCTAGCCTGGGCAATAAAGTGAGACTCTGTCTCAAAAAAAAAAAAAAAAAAAAAAAAAACCTTAAAAATTCTTGAGGAGATGGATTTGAGAACGTCCTCTCATCTCCTTGCATGGCGCCTGTGATGTCAAACCTTTCTCTGCTGTGAGCCTGCCGTCTCAGTGTATTGGCTTCCCCTTGCAGAGGATGATGAGCTTGGTACAGCTGTAACGCTCTCAGTTACATCCTATTCGAGGCGTCCTATTTGGCCTCTGGATATTGGGACATATCTACCCCCCAACGGGGATTTGCTGCTCCCTCCTCACCTGGCTGTCTGGGCTCAGTGTGCAGTGGGCAGCCCTGGCTTCTGCTCTGGCTGGTGCTGCTCTTACGGCAGCCTCAGGCCTGAGGCCACACGGCACAGGAGCTATGGGCATGGACCTGGCCTCAGGCCCGCCTGGGTTTGCACCCCCCGCTGCGTCTTACTAGCTGTCGGCCTTTGGGAGAGTTGCCTACCTCTTGTAAAGGACGAGGCCCAGAATAGACACCTCTAGAGAACACAAAGTCAAGCAGCCGTCTGGCCCACAAGCCCCAGGGGACACGTGCTCAGTTTCACAAGGGGAAGCCACCCCACCTTTGGTTTGGAGGTACCTCAGATAGGGGGTGGGGGTGGATCTCAACCCCCTGTTGCATCATTCTGAGGCTCTGAAACCGAGCCGGAAAGAGGCGTCTTATAACATCCTGTCGCCCTTGGCGTCTGCGGAGGCGGAAAGGGGGTGCTCTGTGCACAGCGGCGCGTGGGAAGGGGCCTCCAGAGTGGGCGGGGGCACCTGTTGTCTTCTCTTCTTTCCCCTCAACTTTCTGAAAAAATAAACCTCTTATTTTGAGATAACTGGATTCACATACATCTGCTCAACTTTCTAGAAAAAATTCAAACCTTCTGAAAAGCCATAAGAACAGTACAGTGCCACCCGATGACCCTTCTCTTGTGTTCGGCAGTTCCCATTCAATTGAGTCCGTAGTTTTTAATCTATTTTCCATATCTCCATAGACATGGGAATAAATATAGATGCTCTGTCTACTAGACAATATATTTCTAAAAATTCACACAGACACACACAGACACACACACAGACATGGCATTTCCCCCCAACCCTGGCTGCTGAGACGGCTGAGCAGTGGCACCGCAGCAGTAGCAAGCTCACCTAGCACCTGAGCACTCTCAGTTCCCAAATCCCACCCTCCACTAAAATCCCTTTGGCCATCTCCTTGCAGGGAGGGTTGATTGCAGGTGTGAAAATTGATTGTCTGAACTGGGTCATTCTTGTCATATGCAACTACCACAGAGCTGAGAAGCCAGGGGGAAAAGAACCCAGGGCTGAGGCATTGCTCCAAGAACTTGTGGCTGCTCAAAGTCCCCCTTGTAACCTGAGACCAGTTTGACTGACGGCTTGTGAGATAACTGGCTGCAATTCTAGGACTAATTTGCCCACCACCACTCACCACCCAGAGTGAGCCACTTCCCACACCCTCCCTCGTGCTCATGAACTTCTTCAAAGAGCAGTACCTAATGTTTCTCCTGTTTAATAAAATCTCTAACCCTCTCTTTGTTCTTCCTTCAGGTGTACTAAAGACCACCCGGTCTGCACAGATGGCCCGAATTGCAATTCTTTCTTCCCAAATGAAACATTAAATGTACAGATTCATCTCTACATTTTTATTCTGACTTTGACTCAGGGCTGGGGAAGAGATGTTCAGGATGAGCCTTGAGCCTATTGTTAGCTAGGCAGTCAGGACATGTTCAGGGAATGATGGGGACAGGTCAAAAGGACAAGGAGCCAGCTTGAAGGGGGTCCCACTGGCCAAATCAGGGACCATTTGAGCATCAAAATAAGTAATGATAGTAATGGATTTTAATCCATTTACTAAAACAGGAAATCATGAGTCTGTATTGATTTAAATGAAGGAAGAGAAACGTCTTTGCAGAATAAAAAAATATGACTTCATACCGATCCATCCAGTTCTCATCTAACACGATAGGGCTCTTCCTCCCTTTCCTTCCATGTTCCTGTCTCCTTTCTTTCCTGGAAGAACTTTGGTTCCAAACAACATGGCTATTTTTATCTGTTTATGCTCTATCCTGGAATACTCACAAAATAGTTTCAGAATTGCTACACTGATACCACTGCTCATAACAAGCCCACTACGGAAAGGTAGAGATTTATTTGCAATTCTTTTTTTTTTTTTTTTTTGAGACAGAGTCTCACTTTATTGCCCAGGCTAGAGTGAGTGCCATGGCGTCAGCCTAGCTCACAGCAACCTCAAACTCCTGGGCTCAAGCAATCCTGCTGCCTCAGCCTCCCCATAGCTGGGGCTACAGGCATGCGCCACCATGCCCGGCTAATTTTTTCTATATATATTAGTTGGCCAATTAATTTCTTTCTATTTATAGTAGAGATGGGGTCTTGCTCTTGCTCAGGCTGGTCTCGAACTCCTGAGCTCAAACGATCCGCCCACCTCGGCCTCCCAGAGAGCTAGGATTACAGGCTTGAGCCACCGTGCCCGGCCTGCAATTCTTTTTGACCTTAGGATATACATCCCACCAAAGGTACCGAGTATTGAAACCAGAAGTAGGTGTTGATCTGGGCTTTGATGGATGACTAGCAGTATTCAGGAGCAGGAGGAGGAAAGAGCACTGGGCAGGGGGACAGCATGTGCCACGCACTGGGGATGAAGCCTGCTGTGGCTGTAGTGCAGGGGAATGACAAAGGGTGAGTGTAGGAGCTGCATATGTGTGTGTGTGTGTGTGTGTGTGTGTGTGTGTGTGTTGGGGTGGGTGGGGGTGGGGGGTGTATCTTGGAAGGGCCTTGAATGCCAGGCAAGGAGCTTGGGATTGATGTAGCAGGCGCTGAGGACTCACAAGAGGCACTGGGGTTCAGGAAATGCGGAGGACAGGCTGGCAAATTGCTGACGGTGGCCACCACCTGGGGCCACGAGACACAAGCCTGAGCCGGCAGGACGGCTTTGAGGCACTTCTCTTCTAGACACCTCAGTTTTACCGTCTGTAATGTGGGTACAAGGAGTCCCACTCCCAGGGCTGGAGGGCGACTCCCCAAGGGCTGTACCTTGCCTCTGGGGTCTGAGGTAGGGAGGGAGCTGGCGTACACCCCCTCCCTGCTCTGCGACATGTCTCTGCTTCCTGTTTTTCCCCTTCGGGGCAGTCTCAGTCTCAGCTTCAAAAGAACAAACAGGCACTCAGAGCAAAGGAAGACGGTCCTCACTGCAGAGGAAGCAGGAAGCTGCCGGCCTGCTCCGCGCCCAGCTGCCGGAGCCCGGGGTCAGCAGGATGGAGTCGGTGGCCCTGTACAGCTTCCAGGCCACAGAGAGCGATGAGCTCGCCTTCAACAAGGGGGACACCCTCAAGGTAAGGGACCTGGGGCCGGGCCGAGCTGGCCCTGTGTGGGGTGGGGGTGGATTTAAGAACTGGGCCAGGACGCCCCCAGACAGAGTCTGGTCCCTACAGGACAGGCCCAGCACCTCCAGTTAGTGGCTGCGTGACTCCGGACCAGCCACCTGCTCCCTCTGAGGCTTAGTTTCCCCATCTGGGAATTGGGGAGGTGATTAATGCTCCCTCCTTAGGGGCTCTTGTGAGGCTTCAAGGAGACATCACCACAGCATCAGCACCCAGTTTCCCAGGAGAAAATGTGAAAAGACAATTGTTGAGACAGTGAGAGAATGCGAGTGACAGAGAGAGCAATAGACAGTGTGGGGCGGGAGTGGGGAGAGAGAGAGACAGAGAGAGAGGACGTCTTAGGAATGAAATAGGTACGCACGGAAACCTGGTGGGGCTAATAGCTATGATGTAAGCATCAAGGATGAACTTCCCAATATTATGGAGAAAAGGGGAAATAGAGTCACACCAGAATCCATTTCTCCTTGTCTGGGCCACTTTTGATGGACATTGCAGCCTTCCAAGATGGTCCAGGAAGATGGGCCTGTAGAATCTCTCTCTGGAGACATCCTTGCTTTAAAATTTGCATGTGGCCAGGCACAGTGGCTCATGCCTGTAGTCCTAGCACTCTGGGAGGCTGAGACAGGAGGATTGTTTGAAGCCAGGAGTTCAAGATCAGCCTGATCAAGACTGAAACCTCGTCTTCACAAAAATAGAAAAACAGGCATGGTGGCACATGCCTGTATCCCCAGCTACTCAGGAGGCTGAGGCAGGAGGATTGCTTCAGCCCAGGAGTTTGAGGTTGTGGTGAGCTATTATGCCGCCGCTGCGCTCTAGCCTGGGTCTCACACACACACACACACACACACACACACACACACAGACACACACACACACAGTTTGCATGTGAAAGCAGAGCCCAAGGGCCAGGTTCAGGATTCAGGCGGTGGCCATGCCATGACTTGGGCACTGGAGCAGCTACTTACTTACCTAAGGAAGTCACTGCCTCTCCCTGGGCCTCAGTCTCCCCACTGGAGCAATGAGTATTAGACTGGATATCCCTCTACTCTAAGCCCCAGGCCCTGCTCTTGCCCCAAGCTTCAAGCACAAGAAGAGACAGGACTTCCTTCTGCTACCACCCTACTATGGCCGGGTCCCAAACTCAGCAATGCACACCAATGTCCCATTTAAGCTGCTGCGGGGGTGGGGGGGATATTAGCACCCCTGTTTCACAGGTGACTAAACTGAGGCACAGGCAGGTGACGTGACCTGGTTGGTATGGGCTCCAATTCGAACCTACACCCCTTTGACTGTGGAGCCTGTGTTTGGTCCGTACAGGGACTGGCCAGGCTGGGCTGGGGCTGGGCTGGGGCTGGGCTGGGGCTGGGCCGGGGCTGGAGAGTGCGGCCAGAGTTTGAGCCACACCAACGGAGGGCTGGGGGGTGGTGCAAAAGATTGGATTGCTCCTGAAAATGCTACTTTTGTAGGGCTTTTAGTGACATAAAAACGCTTATGATGCAACATTAAGTGGCAAAAAACAGAGTGCGAAAGTCTGCACACAGAGGCAGGTCTGCTCAGACGATTGATAGATACTAACTTCACGGGAAAACCGACATCCACAGCCAGATTTGTGCATAGAGCAAAGATTAAAAAGAAAAGTCTTGCTCAGCCTGCAGCTGTTGCCCCCTGGGGTGGCGGGGTAAGGGGGTGGCCCTGAGCGATTTGCATTTTCTTCACTCTTTCCGTCCTGGATGCTCTGCTAATAAGCAGGGGCCAGTCCCTGCAGGGCCAGGTGTGATGCCTTCACTCCCAGGGATGTGCAAGTGCAAGGTCAAGTCCGAGTGTATTGAAGGTTCTGATGGATATTGTATGCATTAACTTTTAGATAGACTTTATTTCTCAGATCAGTGTGAGGTTTACAGAAAAACTGGAAGATAACACAGGGGATTCCCACGTCTGGGCACCCAGCTTCCCCTGTGGCTGCCATCTACTCACCTGGCACATTTCTTACAGTTATTGAGTGATACCGATATAGTATTAGTAACTAACACCCATATTCAGATTTTTGCATTCATTTTTATTTTAATGTGTTGTATGAAAATATTATTTAATCTTGGTACCTTTTTTTTGGTGTCCCCTTCAGTGTTACACCAACGTGCCTCTCCCCCTCACTCTAGTCCAGAACACTTTCTTTTTTTTTTCTCTTTTTTTTTTTTTGGAGACAGAGTCTCGCTTTGTTGCCCAGGCTAGAGTGAGTGCCATGGCATCAGCCTAGCTCACAGCAACCTCAAACTCCTGGGCTCAAGCGATCCTCCTGCCTCAGCCTCCTGAGTAGCTGGGACTACAGTCATGCGCCACCATGCCCGGCTAATTGTTTGTATATATTTTTAGTTGTCTGACCAATTTCTTTATATTTTTAGTAGAGACGGGGTCTCGCTCTTGCTCAGGCTGGTTTCGAACTCCTGACCTTGAGCAATCTGCCCGCCTCATCCTCCCAGAGTGCTAGGATTACAGGCGTGAGCCACCGTGCCCGGCCAGAACACTTTCTATAACTGGCAAAAATGTCATGTGTCCCCTGTCCTCTCCCTGCAGGCCGGCCCCTCCCAGCAGGGCTCGGGGGCTGAGCTCGGGGCTCCGTGCAGTGTCCCCTGTGGGCCAGGCCCACTGCAGAGGAGCCGCAGCAAAGCACAGTCTTCACATCTGAATTTTGGTCTTGGATGAACGCTCAGAGGCTCATGGTCTCACTCCGGTTTTTTTTACTTTTTTTTTAGATTTAGAGATGGGGTCTGACTGTGCTCAGGCTGTGTTCAGGCTGATGTCGAATCCCTGAAGCAGCAGCTATCCGCCTGCCTCGGCCTCCCAGAAAGCTAGGACGACAGGTGTGAGCCAGTGCGCCTGGCCCATGGTCTCACTCTGGACACGTGGCCCCAAATGTCCCTTCCCTGGGACAAGCCTCCCTCCCCGACGGCCGAGCATTTCTGGGTGCGTGGTACCCCACTGCTGCCAGCGGGAGAGGAGTGGGGGTGGCAGCTTCACCCTTGTTCTCCACGGACGGCCTGGAGCCCAGACCCAGACTCAGGGTGCCCACGGCCTCCTGGACGTGTCCACGAGGAAGGCCGACGGTGCAGACCCCGTGCAGCCCACCCTGGGCCCTGGCCTGCCTCCCGCAGCCTGTCACTGCATCTTGTCCATAACTCCGGCAAAAGCTACCCCACTCTGACCCTCTCCACGCCTCCCGGCACCCCTCCTCCAGTCTGGGTGTCCTGCCTCTCCCCGGCTGGTGCAGGGGCTCGCCGGTACCTCCTGCTGTCCTCTGGCCCCCAGCTGGTCCCCACACAGCGGCCCTGACTCAGAGCCGCGTAAAGATGGTGCTAGTTTGCGTGATTTAACCTTCAGTAGCAGGCAAAACTATGCCCTCTGGCTCCTTCTTTCTTCTTTCTTTCTTTCTTTCTGTTTTTTTTTTTTTTTTTTGGAGCCAGGACCTGCTGCCCAGGCTGGGATGCAGTCAAGCGACCCTCCCACCTCAGCCTCCGACTAGCTGGGACTGCAGGCGTGCGCCACCATACCTGGCTAACTTTTTCATTTGTTTTGTAGAGACGAGGTCTCACTATATTGCCCAGGCTGTTCTTGTACTCCTGGCCTCGGCCTCCCACAGTGCTAGGGTTCCAGGCAGGAGCCACTGGCAGGAGCCGCCTGGCCCCTTCTGTTTCAGGGACAGAGCTTGTCCCCGCCTAGCGCTGCCCTCTGCCTTGGACACCGTTCCCCGCATCTTCTCGCCATAGGTTCCGTCTTGTAACTGGGTCTCAGCGCCCAGGGCACCTCCTCAGAGAGGCCTTTCCGACCACTCCGTCTGCCCCTGTTGACGGTCTCCCTGCCGCAGCCAGGCCGTCTTCATCTGTGTCGCTCTGACGCGTGTTGTCAGAGCACTTGCCGCTGCATTCAGCTGTCTCGTGGGCCGTTTCCTTCCTTGTTGATGGTCTGTCTCTGCCCACTGGCGCTCGAGCTCCTTGTTCCACGCTGTGTCGCCCGGCCCAGCACAGTGCCCGCACACGGTGGGTGCTTAGCAAACAACCGCCAAGTGATGCGTGGCACCGGGGACGGTGAGGGGCGGCCGGCTGGCGGGAGGGCACTGCAGGGGCGAAGGCTGCTGGGCCAGCCGTGGTGTCTCACCTCCAGTGGGAAGTTTCCCCAGAGAGGAGCTGGTCTCTGTCCCACGAGGTCATCCCCGTGTCTCAGAGGGCCTGGGCTTTTGAACAACGCTAACAGTAAGAATGGAGCCATGTGACCGATGAGCGCGCTCCTGGCTCCTCCGGGCGGAGATGAAAGGGAGACAAGACAAAGCGGGGATCAGACGCGATTCGCAGTGTTCCCGCGTCCACCGGGACCTCGCAGCCCACAAGGCACTGCCTGTCCCGTAGGCCACAGTGCGCCCATCCACCGGATGAGGACGCTGGTGCCAAGGCCACAGGAGCGTCGGAGCAGAGGGCCGAGAGCCCCAGGCCCAGGGCATCTTCCTTGAAGCCCGGCCATGGCAGCCTTCGGCCTGATTTTCCTCATCAGGTTGGGGCAGTTGTTTTGTTTTGTTCTGTGTCGAGTGAAAGTTTTCCCGAGTCAGCCACCTGCTTCCGTCTGTCCGCGGGGCGGCTGACCTTGCCCTGCGGGGGCAGGAAGGAAGGCTCAGCCTGGGCTGGCGGACAGACGGGGCCTGGCCCCAGGAAGCAACCCCAGCTGCTCTTGCCAAGCCCCACTGCCTGAGCGGCGGCCCTTGTGCCGGCCTGCCCCGGCTCTGGCCTTCCCTCCCCAACCCTTTCTCTCCACAAATATCCCCAGGAGATGGAGCTGGCATTAGAGTCTGTTCCTGGACTCGCAGGAGAGATATCCCCTCAGGCTTGGGTCCAGAGACAAAGGAGGAGGTGGATTGGGGGTGAACACTGGTGAGCTGGGGCCCCCTAGACCAACTGAGCCAAAGACCCCAGGCTCAGAGTCCTGGCTAACCGTGGGCTCTGCCTCTCCCCTGCTGTGTGGCCTTGGCTGAGTCACTTCCCCTCTCTGGGCCTCGGCTTTGTCATCTGTAAGATAACACTTGGTGATGTCCACTGTGGAGGGTGGCATGAGAATCGGGGTGACTCGGGCAAGTGTGCCCGGGGAATGGAGGAAAGAGCCTCCTGCGCGCCAGCCCCAGGCCCGGCCTGGCCCCGCCTGGGTTGCTTCACCAGCCACCTGCAGCGTCTCCCGCCTGCTCTGGCTGTTTCAGTTCCTCTTGCCCTGGGGGCGACGGGGGCCTCAGGGGCATGCAAGAGGAGCTCACGGGACCACAGAGCAGGCAGGGCCTGAGAACCAGCCTGTCTTACCTGCTCCCCAGTGCCTGGGATGCCCCCACTGAATCGTCACCCCTGAGCTGGGACCGAAGGGCTGTTTAAATGCAAGAGACCACAGTCACTGGGTGTAGGCTGGGGCTCCCTCACCTTCCCGGGACGTCCGACCTTCACCCCAAGGTTCAGCACATGGTGTGCTCAGGGGTCACAGCTCAGAACTGAGGTCCTGGTTCTGCCCCTCAAGGCCCTCTGCCCTGCTGGGTGTCTGGGTGGTGGAGCCTGAGGGTCCAGCTGCAGCCACCCCAAACCCTCGATTTAGGATGGGCTGTGCTGGGGCCAGCGGGCAGGACTGTGGGCTCAGGCAGCTGGTTCTAACTCAGCCCTGTGCCAGTGGCAGGACCCTGTCCCAGGGCCCCCAGCCCTCTGTGAATGGGTGCAGGGCTGGTGTGGGTGAAGTCCACCTGGGGCATGGCATGCGTCGGGATCTCAGCAGGTGACAGCTGTCCCTTCTCAATGACTGAGTGGCTTTGTGTCCCCTGCCCACAGATCCTGAACATGGAAGATGACCAGAACTGGTATAAGGCGGAACTCCGGGGTGCTGAGGGGTTTATCCCCAAGAACTACATCCGCGTCAAGCCCCACCCGTGAGTGGCCGCCATCCCCCTCCCAGGCCCCGTGGCTGCATGTCCCCACCTAGCCTGGGGCACGGCATCTCTCCTGCACACGAGGCTCCCTCACTCCTGGGCCCGTCCATCTATCTGGGGCCTCAGTCTGCACAGAAGCCACCACCCTGAGCAGAGATGGGGACTGAGACCTGAGGACTTGCCCAAGTGGTGGCAGAGCCGGGGCGAGCCCAGCCTAACGCTGAGAACCTGGCTGCCGCAGGGTGTCCAGCAGGGCCCTGGGAAAGGACAGAGCCCAGGCCCTCAGCTGGCTGGGCCACGGGCTGCTCTGTGGCCTCAGGCAAGTCCGTGCTCTTTCTGTTCCTCGGTTTCCCAAGGAAACTGTAACCCAAGGAGGGCTGAGCTCTAATCTGTCCAGATTGTCGGGCTGTGTAGGTTCTAGAGCTCTCTCTGAGAGGCTGACTCAGCCCTGAGTGGGGCTGGGGAGTGGGGGTGGCGACGGAGGGGCGGAAGGCTGAGCAGAAAACCAACTCTGTGGGCCCTGCATTTGCGACGTGGGAGCACACTGGGTGGTGGCAGAGTCTGTGACCAGGGTGGAGTGAGAGTTGTGTTTGGGCCCAGGTATCCTGGGGACCTGCTGGCCCCGGGAAGTCCCTGGCTGGGCTCTCAGCAGATGGCATCCAACATTGCTGCCCTGAGACTGGCTTGGGCAGAATCCAGGCCCAGACAGGAATAGGTCACCAAGTAACCTACAAGAAACCAGCCGGTATGCTTTAAATGACAGCTGAGGCAGCCCCAAGATACAGCCACTTCCTCTTTCACCAAACACAGCTCCAGGGGTCCTAGCCTGGGGGATGCTGGACACACAGAGGGGTCAGAGCAGCCCTGTTCTGTCGGGGAGAGAGGACATAAAGAAAATACTAGGCTGGGCACAGTGGCTCACGCCTGTAATCCTAGCACTCTGGGTGGCTGAGGCGGGCGGATTGCTCAAGGTCAGGAGTTGGAAACCAGCCTGAGCAAGAGTGAGACCCCGGCTCTACTATAAATAGAAAGAAATTAATTGGTCAGCTAATATATATAGAAAAAATTAGCCAGGCATGGCGGTGCATGCCTGTAGTCCCAGCTACTCAGGAGGCTGAGGCAGGAGGATTGCTTGAGCCCAGGAGTTTGAGGTTGCTGTGAGCTGGGCTGACGCCATGGCACTCTAGCCCAGGCAACAAAGTGAGACTCTGTCTCAAAAACAAACAAACAAACAAACAAAAAAAGAAAATACGAAATGGGAGGGAAGACAATAGGCATTCAGGCGATTAACTAGGGAGAACTCAGAAGCGGCAATGAGTGAGGTTTTGAAGGATGTATAGGAGTTGGCTAAGTAGAAAAGAGAAAGGCATTCCTGAGAGAGAGTCAAGATGTGCAAAGAGGAAGCAATGAGAGAAAACTGGTGGCATGTGGGACTGGAAGGATGGCCTCAAATGCCAGGGCCAGGGTAGTGGGGAGCCATGGGGGTGTTAGGGTAGGTGAAGGACTCAGTCAGACATGGAGACTGGTGGCAGGGTCAGGCAGGCTGGCGGGGCAGACTGGGACTGTGATGTGTGTGGTTGTGGGGTGGAAGGGAAAGGAGGTACAGGGAGAGGGTGGGGCCTGTATCTGCCTTTGAGTTATTTCCGAAGCTGCCACCACCTCTGGCTTCCTGTGCTGGGCATGGCCCGCCCCACTCAGGTCCCCAGCCTCTCTCCGGTCCCCTGTGCCCTCGTGGCTGTGTGCCACCGGGCTGGTTTCTGCCCCTTGACCTTCAGGGAGAGGAAGGAAGGGGTGAGGGAGCAGGGAGGGGGATGGAGGGTCCAGCCCAGGGCCCCAAGCCTGGCCCAGCCCCCAGGCACCTGCTAGTGGCTGTATGTCCAGCTGGCAGGATGGGGGACGTGGTTGCCGAGGGCCGGCCAGGCAGGGCAGGGCCTTCAGGTGGAGGGAATGGTGTGGTGACGGCCGGAAGGCTGGAAGGCCGGAAGGCCCAGAGCTGCCAGCAGCCCTGAGCTGGGGCTCCCTTCGCTCCGGTGGGGAGAAAAGAGGCCCAAAGAGGCTGCTCTGAGGCCGGCCTGCGGGGCAACACCAGAGGCTGGGGCGGGACCCTAGTGGCTGGGAGCCGTGGAGTGTTCCGGCCACTTGTACCTGGCACAGAGCAGGGAGGGGGCCAGACCCCTGACCAGCCTGCCCGGGGTGGGGTCCCGGTGTGCTCCTGGTTAACCTCAGCACCTGCTCTGGTCCCAAAATAGCCTCGGGGAAACTCCGGCTCCACACCTGACTCAGCGCAAAGCCCCCGTGCGTGGGTGGGGGGGGCTGGGGCTCCGGAAGGCCTCGTGCCTACGCCAGCCCACTCATTTCCCGCTCTCACCCTGCCCGCCCAGGAGCCCCGGGGCAGGGGCGGCACAGTCCCGGTACCTCCAGAGTCAGCCTCATCAGGCAGTGGCCACAGCGGACCCACTTTGCTGCATGGCCTGCGAGGGTCAGGGAGAGCTTCCTAGAGGAAGGGCACAGCCCACTGGGCCTGCAAGTTAGAGTAGGAGTCTGCCAGGGAGGGCAGAGGACAAGCCAAGCAGAGGGACGTGTGGGAGGAGCAGCAAACACCTGCACTAAGCCGCTCCTGCATCCTCCCAAGGGCCCTATGAGGTGAGAATTAGCGCCACCAGCTTTCAGATAAGGCCACAGAGGCACAGAGAAGTTGAGCGACTGGTTCAGGTCACACAGCCGGCCAGTGGTGGAGCGAGACTGCAGCTGCGCGGTGCGAGCCCTGGGCTGGGCTGGCCGGAGGGGCAGGAAAGCCCCCAAGGATGGTGGGGCTGGGGCTGGGGGAGAGTCCAGGCCTTGGACTCGCTCAGCAATTTGGGGGGCTTAGGGGTGGCAAGGGGCGGGGCTTCTCTGCCCCTTTCTGGGCTTCAGTTTCCACATCAGTAACATGGGGACGATGTAATGTGAGGTGGCCACATATGGAGTGACGCTGGTGTCGGGCAAGAGCTGGCCCTGGGGGCATTAGGAAGTGCTTTCTTCTAGCCTTTAGGCCACCCTCAGTGGGACAGTGCTGACGGGGGATGCGGGGGCCTCCTTGGAGTGTGCAGTTGTGACACTGTGTGAGGGCACCAGCCACCCACTCTGACGCCTCTGTGGGGTTTTTGCGGGTTTTTCAGAGACACCTGGCCCTTCAGGAAACTCCCACCCAGGGCCCCGCTGGGCGCAGCTCCGGCAGGACGGGGCTGGGGGCTTCCTGGCAGAAGAGCTGGCAGCAGCTCCCCTGCCGGTACCCCCAGTCCCGGGCCCCGCACTCCTGTCCCGCCCGGCCCGAGGTGTCGGCCTCTGGCCTGGAGACCGCCCCTGCCAGCTGGGTCACAGCCCCCAGGTCTCCAGACTCCGAGAGACCCAGGCTCAGCTCCCCAGATGGTCCCCTGAGTCCCCACACTCAGCGGCCACCGTCCTTGTCCCCCCTCGCCAAGGTGTGGGCTGAGGGTCCCCACCAGCTGGGTGGCAGCAGTCTAGAATCTCGTGTCTGGTGCGTGGCTTGCCCAGAGCAGCCTCTGAGACATGGGTGTGAAGACCAGGGATTTATTTGGATTTTTTTTTTTTTTGAGACAGAGTCTCGCTTTGTTGCCCAGGCTAGAGTGAGTGCCGTGGCGTCAGCCTAGCTCACAGCAACCTCAAACTCCTGGGCTCAAGCAATCCTCCTGCCTCAGCCTCCCGACTAGCTGGGACTACAGGCATGTGCCACCATGCCCGGCTGATTTTTTCTATATATATTAGTTGGCCAATTAATTTCTTTCTATTTATAGTAGAGACGGGGTCTCGCTCTTACTCTGGTTTCGAACTCCTGACCTCGAGCAATCCGCCCACCTCGGCCTCCCAGAGTGCTAGGATTACAGGCGTGAGCCACGGCGGCGGCCCGAGGGATTTATTTGGGAGTAGGCAGTAGACAGGGAAGGGAAGGAGCCAGCTGGGTGTGTCGTCACCGTCCTCGCTGCTGGGGGCAACCGCAGCCCCATCTGGCCGGGAACAGCGGAGACAGCGCAGGACACGCACCCACGAGTCATCCCTCCTGGCTGTCTGCCCACCGCTCCCGCCCGTCATCACTTGAGAACGTCCCAGGGGCCTCCGCCCGCCTGCTCGCAGGCCGGGGAAGTCGGGCGCCAGACGAAAGCCCCGCGGCAGAATCCCCAGTTGGTGCTGAGCGGTAGAGGTGAGAGCAAGGCCACAGGCAGGACACCAGCAGCATCTGCTCTCAGGTCCACGGCTGGCCAACGTCCCGGGACAACAGGAAAAGTCCCGCCTGACATCTGCCACCTGTGCCAAGCTCAGTCTGACGCAGGAAGCATTTGCTGAGGAAGTGAGAGGAAACGTTTCAGGGAAACCAAGGCTCTGTGTCCTGCCCTTGGTCTATCATGGTCCCACCGTGACACCTCTGGGTGCTCTAGGCCTCAGTTTCCCCATCTGAACAGTAAAGGGGTCTCAGCCCAAGCTGGGCTAAAACACTGGAGCCGGGGAGCCAGCCAGAGACCACCTAGCCCCCCTGATGGTGGGCGTATTGTCTGTTCATGTTCAGGCAGCTCCAACAGAACACCCCAGGCTGGGGGGCGTATGAGCTCACAACTTCGAAGCTGGGAAGCCCAAGACCAAGGCACTGGCAGATGCGGCATCTAGTGAGAGCCCCTGCCTGGCTCACGGCTGGCTGAGCCTCTCAGCTGTGTCCTCACGGGGCCTCTTTTATTTATTTATTTATTTATTTATTTATTTATTTATTTTTGTGACAGAGTGTCATTCCGTTGCCTGGGCTAGAGTGCCGTGGCGTCAGCCTAGCTCACAGCAACCTCAGACTCCTGGGCTCAAGCAATCCTGCTGCCTCAGCCTCCCGAGTAGCTGGGACTACAGGCATG
>VSMD01067524.1:0-10556 GCA_008750895.1 Mirza zaza
GAAGGGCCTCCTTAGTTGATATTTTGGTCAGTCTGATGACTGCATGTCGTGACGTCTTCCTATTTGCATTGAATCTCCCAGGGGTCCTCTGAGCTTCTTGAACTTGTATATTGAGATGATTAGCAAGGCCTGGGAAATTTCCTCTATTATATCTTCAAATAGCTTGTCCAACCCGTGAGTGTTGTCTTCTTCCCCTTCTGGTAACCCTATGACCCTCACATTAGGTTTCTTCACATAATCCCACAGCTCTTGTAGGCTTTGCTCTTTTCTCTTGTTTCTCTGCTCTATTTCTGTGACTGATTTATTTAATTGGAGGGTGTTATCTTCAATCTCTGAGATTCTTTCTTCTGTTTGGTCTACCCTGTTCTTGAGACTTTCCACTGTATTTTGTAGTTCCCTGACTTGATTCTTCATTTCCAGGAGTTCAGTTAAACTTTTCTTCATTGTGTCTATTTCTTTAGTGAACTTTTTTTCTAGATCCTGGAGGCTTTTTGTGGTTTCTTTGTGCTGATTATTGAGTTGTTCTTGCAGGTCAGTGAGTGTTCTTATGATCCACATACGAAATTCCTCTTCTGTCATTTTGGTTTCCTGATTTTGGTTGGTGTCTGTTTCTAGGGGGCTGGCGCTCCTCTTTGGGGGTGTGTTTTCCGATTGGTTCTTCATATTTCCTGAGTTCCTTCGCTGATTTCTTCCCATGTCGATCAGTTGTTGTTTCTTTCCTTTAGGTTTTTGTTTGGGTATTCACACGCCTTGTTTAGTTTCTGAGCCGGTAGGTGGTGTCTGTGGGTGAGATTCGACCACTCCCTGTATAATGAGTCAGTAGGTGTCGTGAAAAGAGTGTGCAGGATGCTCTCCCTGTCAGTAGGTGGCGCTTGCTTGGAGGAACAGGCTACGCTGTTGTTTTTGTGTCCTGTTATGAGCGCTTGTTCCTGTAGAGAGAACTTTAGTGCCTCAGGTGGTAGGTGGGGCCCTGGGACTTCCAGGTGTGTCCTTTTCTCCCCTTCAGTGAGTGCTGGTATAGGAGAGAGTCTAGGCAGAGCTGAGTTGAGTAAGCCCGCCCTCAGGCACCACCAATGTCGTCAGCATGGGTCAAAGTTCTGTTCTCTGCTTCCAGGCAAAGCTGACAGGGAGGGGCTGGAATGGCCCCGCTCAGTCAGAGAGTCTGTGTGTGGGGGTGGGGCTGTCCGAGACCCGCAGTCTGTAGCGGGCCTGGCCTCTTTCCACCGTCCCCAAGTCCACGGCTACTCCTGGGCCTCTGTCAGCAGGCCAGACCACACGCCACCAGGCCTCCCCTGGCTGTGATGCCGGTGGGGAGGTTCCCTGCGCAGGAACGCCACCTGGGCTGGGCGCACGGCCTCCCTTTGCGGGGAGGGTTGCCCTCTAGGACGCTGATCTGCCCCTGAAGGCACACACACCTCAGCAGGCTGTTCATGTATATCCCTTCTGTGCCACGGGCAATGCGAGGCCTCGGTGCACGGGATGTGGTCTGCAGGTCTGACCTCTGGGTCCCAGAGTTCAAACTTTGTCCCCACCAGGGAACGGAGTGCCTGTCCCAATTCACCCACAGGGAGCCCAAGCTGGGTCTATGTCTCTCAACCTCAGGCTCTGCCCCATTCTCCTGGGATCACCGTGCCAGCAGCATCTGAGAGGGCTGGCGGGCAGAGAGCTCACAGTCTGAGTTCCCCTTAGTCAGCTGTAGGGCCCCAAAAGGGAAGGTCCCATTCCCTGGAGGTGCCTCTGGCTGGTGGCTATATTGTCTCTCTGTCTCTCTGGGCAGCCGTGGGTAGGGTCGGGGGAGGGGAGGAGGAGGCAACATGGCGTCTGCCGCGAGGCTCTGGTCTGTGCACACGGAGGTGCCCGAGGGAGTTGGGAGCCTGGCGCCGCGTCCGCTACTGGCTTACCGCTCACTGGCGGCTGTTGTCGCTGGGCTGGTGTCCGCAGGTCCCTCCGCTTGCTGGGGAGCCCACCAGCAGTCCGGGATGCAGGGGAGGGGAAACGGCAGATCCACCTACCCTTCCCGCTGGTCTCCGGGCTGCTGCGGGGGTCCCAGCCTCCAGTTCTCCTCCGCGACCTCCTCCCGTGGAGTCTCCCGTGGTCTCAGGTACTCCTCCTGCCGACCCTCATCCGATGTAGGCTCGTCTTCTTGCTTCTTTCTTCTAATTTCTGCTAGAATCTGTCTTTTCTTCGGAGACACTCTGTCTGGCGGTGTTTCTCACTCTGTCTGGCGGTGTTTCTCCGCCATCTTCTGGGCGGGCCCTCTGTTTTCTGTCTTTTTGAAACTTCCCCCACTCTTTTGAGAACTGCAGCCTGGCCTGCATCCCTGAGGCAGGTTAAGTCTTTTGTTAAAACTCCCAGGTGGGACTAGCCCCCTATGTTGGCAGCTGGCAGAGTTCACAGGTTTTGTTTTCACTAGAGATGGGACCCTTAGAATAGTTAACCACAGTAATTGCCTGAAGCGGAAGCCTAGAACCCTCCCTTGAAAAGCTCTGTATTTTTGCCTATGTTCAGGAAATTTGGGATTTTGAGATGGGAAATTTGGGATTCTTAGATGAGGAGGTCTACCATAGTTCCTCCGTTGCTGGCAGTAGACTCTCTCTTTCCTTTCTCTTCAAACTGCTTGTCCTCATTATTCGGCCTCGTGGACAAGTGGCCGAGCTTTTGGTAACACTTTGAGTTATACTGGAACAAAAATGTTAAGACTTTTGAAGACTATTGGGAAGGGATGATTGTACTTTGGAATGTGAGAAGGACATGAGATTTGGGGGCCAGGGAAGGAATATTATATTTAGATATTTGTTCCCCCAAATCTCATGTTGAAATTTGTTCCCCAATGTTGGAGGTGGGGAAATGTTTGGGAAATGTTTGGGTCATGGGAGTGGGTCCCTGATGGATAGATGAATGCTCTCCCTGGGGTGGGAAGTCAATTCTCACTTCATTAGTTCCCATGAGAGCTTATTGTTAAAAAGAGCCTGGCAGCACCACCTCTTGCTTCTGCACATGCCGGCTCCCTGTCACATTCTGCCATGAGGGGAAGCAGCCTGAGGCTTTCACCACATGCCCAATCTTCCAGCCAGCAAAACTGTGAGCCAAATAAACCTCTTTTCTTTATAAATTACCTAGTCTTAGGTATTCCTTTATAGCAACATCAAACAGACTAAGACAGAAAATTGGTACTGAGGAGTGGGGTGTTACTATAAAGATTCCTGAGAATGTGGAAGCAGGTTTGGAACTGGGTAATGGTCAGAGGTTGGAAGAGTTTGGAGGGCTCAGAAGAAGGAAGGAAGACAAAGAAAAGTTTGGAACTTCTTAGATTTTGGTTCAGTGGTTGTGACCAAAATGCTGATAGAAATATAGACAGTAAAGGCCATGCTGAAGAGGTCTCAGATTGAAATAAGGAACTTATTGGGGAGTAGAGCAAAGGTCACCTTTATTAAGCCATAGCAAAGAATTTGGCTGCATTATGTCCATGCCCTAGGGCTTTGGGAAGGCTGAACTTAAGAGTGCTGACTGAGGGTATCTGGTGGAAGAAGTTTCTAAGCAGCAAAGCATTCAAGAAGTGACTTGCTTGCTTTTAACAGTTCACTATCAGATACAGCAGCAAAACGGTGGAATTTATTAGTAAAAGGAAAGCAGAGCATAAAAGTCTGGAAAATTCACAGCCTGGCCATGTGGTAGAGAAGGTAAGATCCATTTAACCACTTCGGGACTAGCGTAGACTGTAATCGATAGCCACAGATGAACGCGCACAGGGACTTTAGCCGACAGCCGTGATACGACTTTTCTAATTTTTCATTTATCAAAATAAAATCATGAACATTTAAAAATAACGTAATGAAAACATATATGTATGTGTTACCTATTCTGATTTACATTACAAGCAAAGCTGCCTGTAAAGTAAAACGAGCTTTCAGTGCTTTAAAGCTTTCCTCATCACACAAGAGCAAAACGGATCCGTCGTCAATGCACAGCACAAACTATCATGCGGACTGTGAGTGCTGGCTCTGGGCAAGGTTTTGCAGCCGGTGAGCGCGGTCTGAAGTGGTTAAGGTGAGGAACCCAAGGGTGCTGCAGAGCAACTATTTGCTAGAGAGAGTAGTATGGATAAAAAGGATCTAGGTGCTAAGAGTTAAGACAATGGGCAAAAGGCCCCAAAGGCATTTCAGAAATATTCAAAGCCACTTCTCTTATCATAGGCTCAGAGGCCTAGGAGGACAGAATGGTTTTGGGGGCCAGGCCTATGGCACCACTGCCCCCTGGTACCTCAGGATGCTGCTCCTTACATCCCAGCTACTCCAGCTTCAGTGATCACTCAAATGGCCCCAGGTACTGCTTGTACTGCTTGAGCTCCTCTGGAGGGGGTAAGCTGTGAGCCTGGGTAGATTCCACATGTTACTAAATTTGCAGGCACCCAGAAAGCAAGAGTGCTGAAGGCTTGGTAATTTCCCCCTAGATGTCAGAAGGTGTATCGGAAAGCCTGGGTGTCCAGGCAGTAACTTGCTGCAAGGTTGGAGCCACCACAGAGGGCCGCTACTAGGGCAGTGCCTAATGGAGCTGTGGGGCTGCCACTCTCGAGACTGCAGGATTATAGAGCCACCAGCAGCATGTACCCTCAGCCTGGAAAATCTGCAGGCATTGGACTCCAACCAGTGACAGCAGCCAGGTGGGCTGCATCCAGCAAAGGCATGGGGACAGGTCTGCCCAAGGCTTTGGGAACCTACCCCTTGCACCAGTGTGCCCAGGATGGCATCGGTGGAGATTATTTTGGAGCTTTAAGATTTAATGTCTGCCCTGATGGGTTTCAGACTTGCATGGAAACTTTTATTCCTTTCTTTTGGCTGATTTCTTCCTTTTGGAATGAGCATGTTTACTAATGCTAACCATTGTATCTTGGAATTAAATAACTTGTTTTTGATCTTGTAAGCTCATAGCTGGAAGGAACTTGCCTCCAGTTTCAGATGAGACTTTGGACTTTTGAGTTGATACTAGGACAAGTCAAGACTTTTGGGGACTATTGGGGAGGGATGATTGTACTTTGCCATGTGAGAAGGACATGAGATTTGGGGGTGAGGGGAAGAAAGCTATGGTTTCAATATTTGTCTCCAAAACTGCATGTTGAAAATTTGATACCCAATGTTGGAAAGGGGCCTAATGGGAGGTGTTTTTGTCATGGGGGTGGATTCCTCATGAATGCATTAATGTCCTCCCTTGAGGAGTGTGTGAGTGAGTTCTCCCTCTATTAGTTCCCATGGGTGCTTGTTGTTAAAAAGGGCCTGGCACCTGCCCAGCTTGCTTCCTTTCTGGTCATGTGATCTCTGCACATGCCATCTTCCCTTCACATTTCACCATGAGTGGAAGCAGCCTGAGGCTTTCGCCAGATGGCCAATCTTCCAGGCAATAGAATTGTGAGCCAAATAAACCTTTTTATTAAATAAATTACCCAGTTTAAGGTATTCCTTTGTAGCAATGCCAAACAAAGACAGATAATAACAATTTTTTTCCTTTTTATTTATTTCAAAGTATTAAGGGGGTACAAATGTTTTAGGTTACATGGATCATTTTTGTAATGCTTGAGTCCTGGCTATAAGTATACCTATCACCCAAATAGTGTTCATTACGTTGGTTTATTTCTCTCCCCTCCCCTCATTTGCTTTCCTTTGATTTTTACTTCCCTCTGTGCACATATGTGCTCATTGGTTAGTTCCAAGTTAGCAGCGAGTACATGTGGTATTTGTTTTTCCATTCTTGAGATACTTCACTTAGGAGAATGGTCTCCAGTTTCATCCAGATTGTTACAAAAAGTATTAATTCATTTTTTATGGCTGAGTAGTACTCCATGGTATACATATACCACATTTTATTAATCCACTCATGAATTTTTTTTTTTTTTTTTTTTGAGACAGAGTCTCACTTTATTGCCCAGGCTAGAGTGAGTGCCATGGCGTCAGCCTAGCTCACAGCAACCTCAAACTCCTGGGCTCAAGCAATCCTGCTGCCTCAGCCTCCCAAGTAGCTGGGACTACAGGCATGTACCACCATGCCCGGCTAATTTTTTTTTCTATATATATTAGTTGGCCAATTAATTTCTTTCTATTTATAGTAGAGATGGGGTCTCGCTCTTGCTCAGGCTGGTCTCGAACTCCTGAGCTCAAATGATCCGCCCACCTCGGCCTCCCAGAGAGCTAGGATTACAGGCGTGAGCCACCGCGCCCGGCTTCCACTCATGAATTGATGGGTACTTGGGTTGATTTCACATCTTTGCAATTGTGAATTGTGCTGCTATAAACATTTGAGTGCAGATCTCTTTTTGATAAAATGACTTCTTTTCCTTTGCATAAATACCCAGTAGTGGGATTGTTGGATGGTAGGTCTATTTTTAGTTCTTTGAGGAATCTCCATACTGTTTTCCATAGAGGTTGTACTAATTTGCAGTCCCACCAACAGTGTATAAGTGTTCCTTTCTCTCTGCATCTATGCCAGCATCTGTTTTTGGACTTTTTAATAAAATGCCATTCTAACTAGGATAAGGTGATATCTCATTGTGGTTTTAATTTTCATTTAATAACAACAATTTTTAATGAATGCTTACTATGTTAGGTACCATGCTAAGTTTTAGATCTTATCTCACTTAAATTAATTTTTGCTACCTATTGCCATTTATTCTTTCTATTTATTCATTCATGTAGTAATTATTTTCTGGGTACCTACTATGTGCCAGTTCTGCCTAATTAATCCATAAAAATGGACTCACTTTTCCTGGACCAATATTTCCTAATCTCTTAAGCATTACAGTCCTCTTTGAGAAGCTGATGGAAAACTATGGCCCCTTTTCCTGGATAAATACCCATAAAATTTCCTTGGAGGGATCCTAGATCACCCTGTGGAAGCTCCAGCAGACCAGGTTCAGAATCTTTGTTCTGGAGCAATGTTCAAGGACACAATAAGGCAAGAGTGGAAGGTAGGGCAGGGCAGAAGGCCAGGACATCTTTGGCAGGTCAGTTTTTGCTTGGAAAGTGCTGGTTAAGTACAGATTTTGCTGCCAGGATGTGAAGATGCCAAGATTCTGGGGTCCCTTAGTGAATACTAATAGTACAATCTGGGCCATACACTCCGATTTCCCAGCATTCCCCTCTCCATCCTCCATCCCCTGTCCTCACATCCCAGGCCTGGGCAGCCTAAGTGTCTCTCCATCCCCTCTTCAACTCCAGCCCTCACAAGGACAAATGCAGTTGGCCATGACCCAAGGCCTTCTGCCTAATTGGCTGGAGAGCCTCTCCCATAGCCTGGATGTGAGATTTTGCCATGAGCACTTGTCTACTCTTTTTTTTCCCTTGCCTATGGATGTTTCCATGGCAATGGTCAAGCAGACTAGTAGGATAGCTGCCTGAGAAGCCACCAGGCACTCACTATATTGATTAGTGCTTCAGTTCCACAAAGGACAGGCAACAACAACAAAAACCCGGATGAGTTCTGGTTCTCTAGTAAGCAGATACTGAGGCGCAGTTAGGAGCTAAAGAGGTTTATTGGGGGTTAGTTAATACCTGTGAAAGCTAAAGACAGGAAACAGGGTTGGGCAGGAAAATCTTCACACCTTGATGTGTATCTGACACTTGTGAAAGGAAAGAAGGACAAAAGCAGAATTAGGCAGGCTGTGATGCGGTTCTGACAAAGTCTCAGCCAATCCAAGAGAGAGCCGTGGAGCAAAGATGGCTCATGAGAGAAGCCCCACACTGGACTGAAATGGCCAGGGTTGAGTACCTTTGCGGTGCTCATTAAATAAAGGCTGCCTCAGAAGACCATGGCCTTGGCTCAAATACTGCAGCAGATCCTGTAGGTGCAGCAGCTGGAGGCTCTCAGCTAACCACCCTGCTCACAGCTGAAAGGTAAGTTCTTTCTTAAAGGGAAAATTAAGCAGTGTCCATAGCTGCCATAACCTCATCCCTTTCTAACCACCAAGAAAGAAAATGCCCAGCATGGCTGCATCTAGGCGGATCAGCATTAATGCAAAGTATCACTTTGTGACACTTCTATGACAAGGTGTGCAACTTGGTCTAGTTCCCTCTACCCTTCAAGGAGTGGGGGTGAGAGAGGCTCTCATCTGTGCTGTTGTATTTTTTCCTCCAGACATTAGCCTAAATCTTCACCCTCAGTGTTATATACAGATATAGATGTAGATATATATCTTCTCCATGTTTATTTTTGGTTCTAGGAGCCTTCCAGCCAGGGAGGTAAGGAAATAAGATGCTTATGTCACTGGTTCTATGAACAAATTTCAATGATCCCTATATATATATATATATATTATAATCCTTTTCCCTTACTAACTACTACACCTTTTGAGTTGTTCGAAATGGTGAATTTTCTGTAAGACAAATGGAGCTGAGATTCTGAAAGCCTCTGGGCAGACTTCCTGACCAAGATTCACCATCCCCTACAAACTGCTCCCAATGCTCATAACTTCTTGTTAGTTACACGACGACCTGCCCCAAACCATGTGGCCCCTCCTTTAAAAGCCCATGATCTCCGTTAGTTGGGGAGACAGACTTGAGGCAGCTTTTCCCATTCTCCCAACAAGATGTCTGTCCTATTAAAAAATTCCTTTCTGCCTTGGCAATCCTCATCTCAATAATTGGATTTTTGGGCGACACACAACTAGACCTAGGCTGAACCCCCCCTTATGGTTTTGACAATTATGGGGGCTCTTCCAGGATGGCACTGATCGTAGTTTGGTGGCTGCAGAGCAGGGAGAGATCAAAAGGTCCGCTTAGCAGCTACCTGACCATATTGCTGGATGGCAGCTATGGACTCTCCCATCAGCTCTGCTGTTATTGGCCTCCAGTGCATTCATTGGTGACTGCCTCTGAAAAAAGGACCTCTGGATTTTGACATTTGCATCTGGGCGAGTGAGTATCATTTAAAGGTACCACACAGTGGTGGGGTGCCCCTCACAATTTGAGGAATTCTGAGGTAATTTCCATTTGTTTGGGGCTGGATAAGCTCCCAACCATTTGTGAGCGTGGGAACTAACTTAACTGTTTTGATTTGACACTCTTAGGGCTTATTAGGTGAAATTGCAGTTTGTTTCTTTGGAACCTCTTGCATTTCTCTTTATGTTGAGTATTCATCTATATTGGTGTGTGGCATGTAAATGTGGAGTCTGTTAAGGTCTTTGTCTCTATTTTCTTTTTGCTGTTTATGGTATTATAAGCACAGTCCAAGGCTCTGAGAGGTTGAAAGACACCTCTGATGGTAGTTTCTCTTGTGGCAGGTTCTAAGGTCTGAAAGGTTAAAAGACACCTCCGCCCTAAATTCTGGGAGATTAGAAGACATTTGTGTCTTTAGATCTAGGAGGTTGAAAGATATCTACCTCTGTCAATGGAGGCAACCTGGCTGAGATGCAGGGATGCCCACTGTTGGACACAGAAAGAGGAACAGAAACATAATGTATATACATTTATGTGGAACTTCAGAGGATCTCATAGCTAGAGCTCTGAGATAAAAGCTATTGAAACTTTGTGTGCATATATATGTGTTTAGATGTGTTTTGTATGTGTACATGTATTATATGTCTACATGGTACCAAAATTGGCTTATAAGTAAAAGGCACTCTTATGAATTTTTTTTTTTTGCTTTTCCTGTCCATGTGAATTTAATAATCTTTGGTAAACAAGCTGGTTTTTAAAAATTATTGATAAAATAGCAATAAAAATGCCTTCAAAATTGTCCATATACAATTTTACCTGAGTTTACTGATCATCTTTATATGTGAAGGTATCATGGTTTGACACTAAGGTTATAAAACTAAAAACCCAGCCAAAACAAAATAGTCTGTTTGTATGATCTTTAATAAGACTAATTTAATATTATTGGGTTAATAAAAACAGCTAAATCTCCTGAGTTGTTGGCAAAAACATCCATGTTTTAACTTTAAGATTCTTACTCAGGTGAAAATGTAGACATGGATAAACAAAAATAGTGTCAGTAAATTAGAATAAATTAAACTCTAAGTAAATGACAGCACAAAAACAGAAACTTATGATCAAAAATTTATGAAGATATTTTGATTTTGGTCTCTTAATCCTAGCTGCAGATACAGTTTCTTCCATTGACTTTCTGTGGAAAGGTTTCTGACTCACTCTTTCTGAGTGCCAATTGCAAGCTAGCCTGTTACATGTACTTTGTGTTGCCATGGCAAAGGCCTTTACGTAGAAAAGTTTTTTTTTTTTTTTTTTTTTTTGAGACAGAGTCTCACTTTATTGCCCAGGCTAGAGTGAGTGCCATGGCCTCAGCCTAGCTCACAGCAACCTCAAACTCCTGGGCTCAAGCAATCCTGCTGCCTCAGCCTCCCGAGTAGCTGGGACTACAGGCATGTGCCACCATGCCCGGCTAATTTTTTTCTATATATATTAGTTTGCCAATTAATTTCTTTCTATTTATAGTAGAGATGGGGTCTCGCTCTTGCTCAGGCTGGTCTCGAACTCCTGAGCTCAAAGGATCCGCCCACCTCGGCCTCCCAGAGAGCTAGGATTACAGGCTTGAGCCACCGCGCCAGGCCCCGT
>VSMD01067526.1:0-45031 GCA_008750895.1 Mirza zaza
TGAATGAATGAACCCATAAAGATACTAGGGCCCAAAGAGGTTAAGTATCTTAACCAGGATCATCCAACTAGTAAAGGCTCAGTCCGAGACTTCGTTCTTCCAATAATTCTTCCTCCTAAGGCATTTGTCTTAGGATAGGTTCCCTAGAAGCAGAGCCTGAGATGGGAATGCCTCTATGCAAGTGATTTATTAAGACTGTGATCTCAGAAATAACCTGTAAAGGACTGGATGTGGGGTAGGGCTAGGAATTGAAGCTAAGTGAAGATGTAAGTTCAGCCTAAACCCAGCGTCAGCCTGATCTCATGGGTAAACCTAGAGAGGGAGTTTTCCCGCCTTGGGGTAAGGGGCTGGGGTTGTATACTCCTATATCTGCCTGTCAGTGGCTTTGGGTGTCCCAGCCTTTCATGTAGGGGTTAGGCATCTCTGAACAAGGCGGCTCTGACGGAGGTTCTCTGGAGAAGGTGGGGAGCCGTAACCCGTTAGCAGCCAGAAGCGACAGCAGCTAGGGAATGGGTGCACCAGCCAGGAAAAGGAGATCCAAGGCAGCCCCAGCTTCTCCTACAGCACTGCTGTTCTCACGCATCATGCATGCTAGTAGGGTCATAGTCCTGGCTAATGACCTCACTGTGAGATATTGTGAACAGGGTGGCATTTAGCCTTGAGGCCCGCTCTGGAGTTAGACACTGTTTACCACAAAATAGAGTTAGAGATAAACTCCTTGTCCTGCTTTATCTCAGCTTACTGTAGAGGTCATGAGCCAGAGCTCAAAAGGCAGGATTTAGTTCACAGATGTGTTTTGTTTGGCCAGTATGGTGTTTAAAGGTTTCAAAAAATTATTGACATTTAAAAATGTGGAGATTCCCTGTGAAGACATGGATCTCTTGCTTTCATTGACAATTTGAAAGGGCTGTGCCTGCATTCCAACACGGCAACGGTGTAAGTTTCGATGCAGAGCAAGCTGAGCAGTGGCTCCGTGTTGTAGACAGGTGTCCCTCCACCTGGCCAGGTCCACCTCTCACTTTCACTTTCTCTGCCACTTGACCCTGAGTATTTCAGTTAGTGACTGCAGGTGCAACCTCCTTGCAACCCCTTGGATGTGTTTTGTACAAAAGTGTATGAAAAATGTATGCACTTGCCCCAGTTCTCCATCCATACCTAGAATAATTCTTAAAAATTGAAGTATAATATACATACAGAAAAGTGCACAGTTCGCAATGTACACTTTGATAAATGTTCACAAATTAAACACGTCTGTGTGACAGCACCCAAGAACTAAAACATTTCTAGCACCCCCAAAACCCGTCTATGCCCACTTCTGGTCAACCCTGCCCCCGGCTCACCACTATCCTGACCTCTAACAACATATAGATCAGTCTTGTCTCTTTCTGTACTTTATAAAAATGGAATTGTCCATCTAGTATAATTTTTTTTTTTTTTTTTTGAGACAGTCTCACTCTGTTGCCGGGGCTAGAGTGCCAGGGCATCAGCCTAGCTCACAGCAACCTCAAAGTCCTGGGCTCAAGTGATCCTCCTGCCTCAGCCTCCTGAGTAGCTGGGACTACAGGCATGCGCCACCATGCCCGACTAATTTTTTATATTTTTTAGTTGTCCAGCTAATTTCTTTCTATTTTTTTTTTTAGTAGAGATGGAGTCTTGTCCTTGCTTAAGCTGGTCTTGAACTCCTGAGCTCAAACGATCTGCCCGCCTCGGCCTCCCAGAGTGCTAGGATTATAGGCGTGAGCCACCACGCCCGGCCAATCTAGTATAATTTTAGAAATATTTCCTATAGAATACATTTAACAGCAGTTTATAATAAAGTGATACACGTTACTGTCCTATCATATACTTTGCACAGGATTCTACCTTTCGTAATTGCTTTTCAAGGTAAGCAGGGCACAATTTAATTCTATCGAGTTTTTCTGTACACTCCTGGAAAGAGCTTGGTCATATAGACGTTGTGCATGAGGAGGGTCATACTGATCCATAAAGACATCCTTCATCCTTTTATTCCACCTCCAAGTGCTGATAGTTTGGGGACATAGTTGCTCTTTATCAGGGGAGATTATGAGGTTTACCCACAGCAACAGCCTTGGTTTTCAGTTGACAAATAGTTAACAACTCCCCACTCAATGCTAAGCCCCTGCGGACAAATAAAAGAGAAGCCTTCCCTTAAGATCTCATTGTCTGGCCCGGATAGAAACTGGGTGCTATTTCCAGTTCAGGGTAATAAAAGACTCTGGAGTCAGACTGCTCAGGTTGGAAATCGAATCCCCACCAATCAGCTGTGGGGCCTTGGCTCAGCTCCTTAAGTCTCTGTGCCTCAGTGTCCTTACCAGTAACTGGGTCGTTAATAGTAACTGCTTCAGGGGGCTGTTGGGTGGATTAAACGTTATCATCTAAGTAAAGCACTTAGTGCAGTATCCAGCAAACAGGGACAGCTCAGGAAATGTCATCACTGTGGTTTCCGTAAAGAATGCACAGGCATATGGGGTGTACAGAGAGGGGCTCTACCCCAGGCGGGGTGGGAGTTGGGGGCTAGAGAAGGGAGAGGAATAATCAGAAAAGGCTTGGATTAGGTAAGACCATGGCTGAGTTTGAAGTTGCCCTTCAGGAGTTAACCAAATGTTAACCAAGTTAAAGGAGGGAAGAAAGGACTAGAATAGGAGTCCTATTCCAGAAGAGAGGAAGGGTGTTTGGGAAGAAGGAACAGCCTGTGCAAAAGAAAGCAGGCATGAGTGGGCACTACATGTCCTGCTCATTGCACCCCAACTTTTTTCCCTGGAGAATCTACCAAGTAACAGGAAATGAGCCTGGCAAAGTACATGATTGTGCAGAGCATTTGGACAAATTATAGAAAAATTAGAAATAAAATCAAGTGGATGACTGCATATGATTTTAATGTCATCCTGAAGCACTGAGTAAATGCCCACCCAAGGACTATTTAATTGTCTAGGTAAATGTATTATTGTGAGGTTTTGCTATTTACTGTTAGTTAAGGACTCAGACTTCATGAAGTTTCATGTAAATTAGATTTGTGTCTAGCAGAGATGTAAATAACTTCTGTCTGGTAGAAAAAAATAATCCCAAAGGTTCTAGTTTTATTCCCTGACAGTACATTAACCAGCTTTGTATCCAACCTAGCAAACTTTTTCAGACTTTCTTTTTTTTTCAAGGACTATATAAATCCCAGTTCCTCAAGCATTCCTTGAACCAGCTTTATTTGCTGATTGGTTTTCCCATTAATTAACGAATTCAATGAATTTTAACATTTTTGTTCTGTATTGTTTGAAAGTCTTATTTATTTATTTGAGACAGAGTCTCACTCTGTTGCCTGGGCTAGAGTGCCATAGCTTCGAAGCAGTTTATGCATGAGAATGACAAATTATATTGGTGCTTTAAAGAGTTCATTCTGGGGCCGGGAGCGGTGGCTCACGCCTGTAATCCTGGCTCTCTGGGAGGCCAAGGTGGGCGGATCGTTTGAGATCAGGAGTTCGAAACCAACCTGAGCAAGAGCGAGACCCCGTCTCTGCTATAAATAGAAAGAAATTAATTGGCCAACTAATATATATAGAAAAAAATTACCCAGGCATGGTGGCACATGCCTGTAGTCCCAGCTACTTGGGAGGCTGAGGCAGGAGGATCGCTTGAGCCCAGGAGTTTGAGGTTGGTGTGAGCTAGGCTGACGCCACAGCACTCACTCTAGCCTGGGCAACAAAGTGAGACTCTGTCTCAAAAAAAAAAAAATGTTCATTTTTGCAGCACTTTCTAAAGAACTGAGATAGTCACTCATGTGAAATTTAAGCCTGGAAACCAGTGGACGTTTGGTGGTGAAAGTAGTGATAAGAATTTCTGAGTATCCTGGGAGCAGGTAGTATTAATAATTTGTGTATGGAAATTTTATCAAGTACAGAACCAAGGAGGAATACTTCAGAAGGATGTCCTGCATATTAATATATATTAAAAACCACTATGGAAATGAGTGATCGTAAGTATTTTAAGTAGATAAAAGAAGTTGTCTCCTAGGTTACCATCAGAAACACGTTATTAATGTTAAAGCAGTCTGAGGTTTTTTAGGGGGTTGGTTTTGTTTGGTTTTGATTTTGGTCACATGAAATATACTAATCCTTAACTGATACACTCTATTTCTAACGTGACTTGGAGTTTTCCATTTTCACACCAATGACCTTAACCACTTCGGTACGGCACTCACCAGCCTAGAAACCTTGCCCACAGCCGGCACTCACAGTCCACACGATAGTTTGTGCTGTGCATTGACGACGAATCCGTTTTGCTCTTGTGTGATGAGGAAAGCTTGACAGCACTGAAAGCTTGTTTTGCTTTACAGGCAGCTTTACTTGTAATGTAAATCAGAATAGGTAACATATACATGTATGTTTTCATTACGTTATTTTTAAATGTTCACAATTATATTTTGGATAAATGAAAAATTAGAAAAGTCATATCACGGCCATCGGCTAAAGTCACTGTGAGCATTCATCTGTGGCTGTCGACTATAGTTGTATAAAGGGTTAAAGGATGAACCCAGCCTATAACAGATCATTTAAAAAATAACCACTTGCTGCTATTAAAAGCACTTAACACACATTACTGGCAAGAGAGCCTCATAGTATTTGAAATTTACAATTACTTTTTTTTTTTTTTGCTCTTAATCAGGACTGATTACTCTGACTACTCTTTCTTGATATTTTCCTTTTATATAAATGAACTGTAATATCACAGTATGGGTCCAATCAGGAGAAAGAAACACACAATAGGTTAAGTAGGGGAAGTTTTGTATGAAGAAGTATTAACCCTTTGCACTCGCTTGCTTTTTTCTCAATTCCTTTATTCTACTCGGGATTTAATTTTTTAAATACCCCAGATTTTACAAAGCGCAGCAGTAGAATAAAAAACTGGAGTTTCTTTTCATAGGAACTTATTTATTTGGATTTTTTTTTTATATTTCAAATTATTGATACATTCAAAGAGTAATTTTTTTTTTTTTTTTTTTTTTGAGACAGAGTCTCACTTTATTGCCCAGGCTAGAGTGAGTGCTGTGGCGTCAGCCTAGCTCACAGCAACCTCAAACTCCTGGGCTCAAGCAATCCTGCTGCCTCAGCCTCCCAAGTAGCTGGAACTACAGGCATACACCACCATGCCCGGCTAATTTTTTCTATATATATTTTTAGTTGGTCAATTAATTTCTTTCTATTTTTAGTAGAGACGGGGTCTCACTCAGGCTGGTTTTGAACTCCCGACCTTGAGCAATCCACCCACCTCGGCCTCCCAGAGTGCTAGGATTACAGGCTTGAGCCACCTCGTCCGGCCAAGAGTAATTTTTAGTCTCTATAATTTTTGCTAACTGTGTTGAGTCACACTCGACATCCAAGTGCAAAGGGTTAACTGCGATAAAAGAGTAACAAGAAGATATAGAGGAGTTCTGTGTGGTACCCTTTGGGCTGAGGGAGAGAGCCCAAGGGAGCACAAACTTGGAAGGGGTTCAAATCCCGTTGGGGAAGGTGTGGTTCCGCCCACGGGCAGCAGAGAGGTTCGCTGGTTCTGCAGGGCCGAAGTTGGCGAGCGGCTGCTGGGAAGTAACAGGCCGTCCATGCTCCGGAGTGCAGTGTGGGGACCCTGGCTGGGGTGAGCCGTGGGAGTCCACATGGGGCCAGTACCCTGGCTTTGGGTTCCCCATGTCTAGAGGGCTATGGAAAGCTTGCTGCCAGGCTGAGGCCACAATGTCACCAAGGGACTGTGTTCTGGGCCCATGGCTTAGGCAGGCTCTACTGATGTCCTCAAACCCATATAGCTGACCTGGCTCACTCAAGAAATTGCAGGAGAGGTTCTTCCTCCTGAATGTTCCCCCAGCGCCCTCTACGGGGAAAATTGACGTCATGCTCCACTTCAAGGAGAAATGCTTAAAAGAATTCTGGGTGGATCGCAGAGCACATATTGAAGGGTGAGCTCAGAGGTGAGAAGCAATATATTGTGTTTTTCCAAGAACACAGCTCTGTCCGACTCATCAGGTTCTATCTGGGGAGAAAGAATGACAGAAGTTGACTGATCTCACCCAAACTCTGAGTTGGGTTAAGGGGTTCCTGAAAGGGTGAACTTAGTCTAGGGAGGTCTCTACTGGAGTGTGTTCTCTGCTCTGGTATGAAGCAGAAGAAAATTGGGGCTATGCTATGCTAAACAAAGCAATAGGATTTATTTACATTGGGCACTTCAGAGGCTTTATATGCTAATGTATGACTTCTTTCCAAATTATTTGAACTTGTAACTCTTTTTTTTTTTTTTTTGAGACAGAGTCTCACTTTGTTGCCCAGGCTAGAGTGAGTGCTGTGGCATCAGCCTAGCTTACAGCAACCTCAAACTCCTGGGCTCAAGTGATCCTCCTGCCTCAGCCTCTCCAGTAGCTGGGACTACAGGCATGCACCACCATGCCCGGCTAATTTTTTGTATATATACTTTTAGTTGGTTAATTAATTTCTTTCTATTTTTAGTAGAGACGAGGTCTCACTCTTGCTCAGGCTGGTTTCGAACTCCTGACCTTGAGCAATCCGCCCACCTCGGCCTCCCAGAGTGCTAGGATTACAGGCGTGAGCCACCACGCTTAGCCTGAACTTGTAACTCTTTTTCCTTCAGGTCCAGTAATCTAGAAGGTGTCTGTAGCAGATTGTTTTTTCTCAAAATTCCCACAACATAACTCTCATTCTCTTTTTACAATGTGATTTAAGAACTCTTGCCATTGAGAATTGGGATCTATTTGCCTTACCATTTAACTGGGGTGAGCAAATGACAGAATTGGCAGTGCCACTAGATGACTTCCACAGTTAGATTCTACAAGACAATGCAGCTTCTGCCTGGCTCTCTTGGGATGACTGCTCTTGGAACGTAGCCACCATGCTGCCAGGAAGCCCAAGCAGCCACATGCAGATTTTCTGGCCAAAAGGCCCAGCTGTAGGCCCAGCTGTAGGCCCAGCCAATAGCCAGAACCAATCACCATACATGTGAGTGAGTGAGGGTGCAGTTGAATCCAGCTCCCAGCTATTGGGTCACTCCCAGCTTTTAAGTCTTCCCAGTTGAGGCCCCTGACATTCTGGAGCACAGGCAAGCCATCCGTGCTGAGTCCTTTCCAAATTCCAAACCCACAGAACCCACTGACATAATACAATGGTGGTTGTTTGAAGCTACCAAGTTTGGCCTGGTTTTTTGCACAGTAATAGTAACTGGAACACATGCTATGGGAAACCCTTTCTTGCAACTCCCAGCTGGCCCGCAGTCTCTGCCCCTCCTTCCATCCCTCTTTCTGCCAATGCCAGGCTGCCCACTGGCCTGTCCTGGCATCCACCATTCTACTGACATGAATGCCAGCGTCCTGTGCCTCTGTAGCAAATCTGCTGTGTGTGACCTCTAGTCACGAGGGCATATTCGAGATTCTTTCTCCAGAGTGCAAGGAATGTTGTCTTTAAGACTGAAGAGGACAGGATGCATGACTTAGCCCAGGTTGTTTGACCTCAGGTTCGAGTCTTGCTCACAAAGTGTAAAGAAGTGAGTCTGAGCTTAGTTTTGTTTCTTCCCTTTCAGAGTGACAGCCCATTGATGCAGTAACCTCCCAAGGAGGATGCTATCTCCTCCTCTTCCTCTTCCTCCTCCTCCTCTTTGCTTTTCTCCTCCCCTTCCCTTCTTCCTTCTTCTTCTCGTTCCCCTCCTCCTCCTTTTTCTCCCCCTCTTCGTTCTAGGTGGTTACCCAGAGCCAGGTACAACATAACCAGGTGGTAAGAATCCTTACCCTCCACTAGTTGGTGCTGTCTGTATTCCAAATCCCGAAGGGTTCCTTCCCCATTTCCCTGCACACAGGCTCTCTAGCCAGCACCTGAGTCTCTTTGGTTTCTTTGTCCTGGGATGGCTCTTGGGCTGCCTAGTTGCAAATGCCTGGCAGTTTACACACCTCCTTCCCCAGTCGTCCTTAGCCTCTGTGGAACTGAGCCCAGAGTACCCTCTCTGGGATTTGGCTTGATGCTGCCCCCGGCTTGGCCCTCTTCCCGTCCCTGCCCCAGCCTACTCCCCCATGGGTCTCTCCTGGGAATACTTCCTGATACACCACTTTCACACGCATCCTAGTCTCAGGTCTGCTTCTGAGAAATGCAACCTAAGATGTTTTTATTTAATGGTCAGGGAAACTGAGAAGAAAATTGCACAAGTTCCATAAGAAATCAGTGATTGACACTGAGATTTAAACCTGGCTCCCTTCTGATCTCCAGTCGGCGTGTCTGCTCATTACTGCACGCTGCTTCCTGAAACCAGGCAGTCAGTTAACATCTAGATCTCCCCAGAGGACAGTGCTGGGCAAAACACTGCAAGGAAGGGCCAGCCACACCAAGTCAGCCACCTCTTTACCCACCATTCCAGGGTTCTTTGACGTTAGTCCTTTGAGGACAGACTGCTATATTCAACTTTGCACCCTTCAGTCACCCAGAAAACTTTCCAATATCCAAGTGTCAGGGATCAACGCCTGGCCATGATAAAGTTTTCATTATGCTATAGTAAAAAAGAAGAAAAAAAGGCAATCTGGTGAATTTTGTGTGACATTAAAGGTATTCAATTTAAAGGACTCCTCTTGGCTCACACCTGTAATCCTAGCACTCTGGGAGGCCGAGGCGGGAGGATCACTTGAGCTCAGGAGTTCAAAACCAGCCTGAGCCCTGTACAAGAGCAAGAGCCTGTCTCTACTAAAAATAGAAAAAATTAGCCAGGTGCGGTGGTGCATGCCTGTAGTCCTAGCTGTTCAGGAGGCTGAGGCGGGAGGATAGCTTGAGCCCAGGAGTTTGAGGCCAGCCTGGGAATATAGTGAGGTCTCTGTCTCAAAAATAAACAAATAAAAATGAAATAATGTTTTTATTTTTCACCTTTGACAATTTCCTAGGTAATGGATTATGGACCATTTTTTGTGTTTTTTGTTTTTGTTTTTAGAGAGACAGGATCTCACCCTGTTGCCCCCTCAGGCTGGAGTGCAGTGGTCTGATCGTAGCTCCCTGTAACCTTGAATTCCTCAGCTCAAGCCATCTTCCTGCCTCCGTCTCCCAAGTAGCTAGGCTTACAGGCACGCACCACCATGCCTGGCTAATTTTTAAATTTTTGTACAGACAGGGTCTCACTGTGTTGCCCTGGCTGGTCTGGAGCTCCTGACCTCAAGCAATCCTCCCACCTTGGCCTCCCAAATTGCTGGGATTGCAGGCTTGAGCCACCACACCCAGCTTCTTCTTAATATTTTTCTGTAATTGAGGAAACCTCCCAAAAATACTATTTTTGGGGACATAGTATTCTTCACTCGATAGAGAAATCCTCCCAGAGCCATCAAGTGCTGCTGGAACACTTCAGTGGGAGAGAACGCATTGCCACACAAAGTGATCTGTCTCCCAACACCAGACAGCTACTGCGGTGAGGTTATTACATGAAACCCAAACCTGCCTCTCTCTCTCTCTCTCTCATGAGTGCACTTCTGGGCTCTGGACCAAGATGCACAATTCCGGTCCTGCCCAAGAACGCCCTCTGGATATTTTAAGATCCCTATCAAGTTCATCCCCTATGTTCAGCCCAAGCTTTCTGTCACTTAAGTTAATCATACCCTACACCATCCTGCCTGTCCTCTTCAAGGTAGATCTTCATCTTAAATGTTGCCTGTGGAAGGGGCGGGCATGTGCCTGTCCTGAATACTGTATGTCTTCATTCCTTCGTCGACTACACATTGAGCACTTATTCGGGGCCAGGCACTGCACTGCATCCAGGGACCTGTAAGAGGGCAAGATGCACCCAGTCCCCGCCTCATGGAGCTCACAGTATCCCAAAGGAGGCACACGCAGAGTCCCAGGCGCTGCTATTATCTCTCATGACCAGGACTCGCCATCCCACTTGTGCTGCCTGAAACTGTAGTATCTTACTTGGTTTCGACAGCAAACCACTTTTTCACTCAAACTGGGACAGTGCCAGACACCTGACATCCTGTACCTGTGCAGGTGTATTTATTTTATGCTTAAATACAGCAGTCATTTCCCTTTCATCTTGTTAGTTAAATACACCCCAGCATTCTGATCTGTCAAAATCATCTAAATATTATTTATGTTATCGCTTATATTTGCCACTTCGCCCAGCTTAGGGTCATCTGCAGAGTTGCTAAGTATGACTTTTAAGGTTTTTGTTTCTTAATTAACAGTTGATTTTTTTAAATGGAAAAGGCAAAGCAACGAACAGTACCCTATGGAATACCACACCAGTTCAAAGAGCCTCAATAATATCCTGGCAGGAATGAATATGTACTTTTCTCTGAAATTTTTTAAAACCTGCCTTACTATAAGGTCTCCTTTGCTGTTCTTCAAATCAATTGATCACTTTTTCCAAAGAGTCCCTGGCATGTCGATGTCACTAGACTGGTTGTGGTTATCTGTGGTCTGGAGGATTGCCCAAGTTACCACACCCCCACTCATCCTCACCTCTCCCCTTCAGAGAGGGAAATTGGGTCATTGAAGGCCATATCCAATTTACCTTAGTTGTGTCAAAAAGGATAACCTTTTTAAAAATTGCCTAACGTCAACAAAGACATCTGCTAAACCATTTTGTTGGCCCTTTGAAAGCCTCAGGCTAGTCAGGAAGATTCTATTTTTATGCTCATTGTTGAGAGAATCAGGTAACAACTGGAAAGCAAACCCTACTGAATGAGATCAGATAATCCCAAACAATGGCCTGTCCACCGCTGCCTTGAGCCTGCGGGCAGTTAGGGTCCCCTCCCAGCACGGGAGCAGCTTGAGCTTCGCAGAGCAGAAATCAGAGCCAGAGGAAGGAGGCTGTGCCACGGGCTAGGGTGTGTGGTGTGTGTGTGTGTGTGTGTGTGGTGTGCGTGTGTGTACGTGTGTGTGTTCTCCTCACCGGCACAGACCCATCTATCTGCCTAGTATTTTTTTGCAGCATGTGGTGCAGCATTAGGTAAAATTCCAAGACCAAATATTGCTTGTCATCTTGCTGTTTGCAGGGACTGACAGATTTATTTTATTATCTAAATTAAAAGTGTTTTATGCCTCCCAAGAAGTTTATAGACCCCTCATGCACCGTTGTGTCGGGGAGTGGATTTGGTTTAGTCAGCTTGGAAAAGCAAGTGGCCTGTAAGCCTAGCTACTTAGAGAAATGAGCTGTGCAAATGAGTACCCGAGAGCCCAGCATTCCTGTCTCCTGGTATGTGTGCCCCGGAGAATGTCATTGCTAGGTCCATGAGGACACATGGACAAGAACACTCATTGACCCATCCTATGTGAGAGAGGGGTTGGAAACAGCCTAGGTGTTTGTCACTAGGGGAGTAGAAAAGAGAGGCAGCCCATGCAATCCTTGGACCAGCCAGAAGCAATGAACTAAAGGTACTTACAAAATAGAGACAGATCTTGAAGACAGGGAGTTGACATGATAAACTTTAAAAATAGAGGGAGATTTGGAACAGCGCCACTCAACATGTGGTCCACTGTGCAGCGGCAGCCTCGGCATCTGCAGGGAACCTGTTACGAAGGTAGGATGTCAGGGCCCGTGTAGACCTACTGAATCAGAGTCTGCGGCCCAGGAATCTGTTTTCTCCAGAGGATTCTGATGCAGCTAAAGTTGCAAACCCACTTACATGCATTTTCAATGCATGCAAACGTTAAACAGTTCTCTGTATTTTTCAAAGGTAGCTTCATACCCAAGGAAATAATACACACGAGAGTGAGTGCTGATGGGGAGAAGCGTGGAACAGAATGCACAACAGAGAGGAAGGGGGAAAAAATCCAGTGAGACAAAATAAACATAAAAGCAACACACGGCCCAGACAGAAGATGACAGTAAGCGATGGTGAATGATATGAGTAACTTAATTTCTGTAACTCATGTTACAAATATTTGTCTAGCTCAGAAAAAAAATCCCAGAAGAAAACTGGAGAGAGAATGAGGACTTACAGACCCAGGGGGACATTTCCTGCCCTCAGTTTTAAGCCCCTTGACTGTGCTCCCGCCCACAGAGCTATCCTCAGCAAGTGGAACTGTTTGTGCCCGTGTTTGAACAGAAAATCAGTTCCTCCCACTCCCACTAAACAAATGTTTAAAGAATATCAGTTTGAGGGGATGCCAAATTATTAGCCTGGCTAAGATGTTCACATCCCTTACTCTGGCCCTAGAGCATTACCTGACTTTAAGAGACCCATAAAGCAGGTGGAAGAAAAACACGCTTTCTCCAGTAACCATTGTGGACGGAAAAAAATCCAAGCCCTGAAATATTTGAAAGAAGTTTATTCTGAGCCAAATTCGAGGATCATGACCCAGAGCCACTCTCAAGAAGCCTTGAGCAAGTGGGTTCGCTGTGGCTGGGTTACAGTTCAGTTTTATACATTTTCAGAGAGACAGGGGTTACAGGCAAAGTCACAAATCAATACATGAGAGGCACACATTGGTTTGGCCCAAAAAGATGGGACATCTCGAAGCGGGGGCTTACAGGTTATAGGTGGGTTTAGAGATTCTTTGGCTGGCAATTGGCTGAGAGAGTTAGACTTTATCTAGAAGACCAGAAAGGATATGCTTACTTTAAGATAAGGGTATGAGCACTCTGGGAGGTCCAGACAGGAGGACATTTTAAATTTACAATAGGCGCCTGCTAGGATGCTTTAAGATGCTTTAAATTTAAGAATAGGTATCTGCTAAGGATGCTTGAGTTAAGATATTTTAAATTTATGATAGGCATCTGCTAGGATGCTTGAGTTAAGACAGGGGCTTCTTACCTTTTAGGTGATGTTAATGCCATACCAGAATCAGGTTGGGAAGTAAACCACCGCTTCATTTGGTTAACAAAAGCCACTTAGTGGGAATTTACTGTTTGTCAGCCTGACCCAGCTGGCCTCCTTAGGAAAGTGTTTTTAGCAAAAGAAAAAGATCAGAGTTCAGTCCTCACCATTCAGGCCGCAGATCACTCAGGACAGGGCCAGAGAATCCAGTCTGATTCGGCCTTGGCCCACACAGTAAGAAAGCTGAAATGACCACAGAAAGGCTGACTTCTCTCCTGTTTTTTGTTGTTGTTGTTGTTGAGACTCTTACTTCTGACTGTTGGGAAAAGCAGAGCAGAGGCTTCACTTGGCTGAGGCCTTAAGCATCAGGTAACTAAGGGCCAAAACCAACAGAGGCGCCTCCTGGGGTGATGGCAGACAGGTTGGCACCTGCTGACGGGCGCTGTGCGTCCCAGGGCACACCCACCACGCCACTCGCCTTCGCGCACACGCCCTCAGTGGCGAGGCGCTGAGTGGCCTCCTGGGAAGGCAGATGGTGACAGGTCCACAGGTCGGGAGTGGAGAGGGCAAGGTTCTCACACGGTTCTGAAGAGGGAGACCACATCAGTTATCATCCAAACTGTCGCACATTTTAAAACTCCTAAATACTTCTACATGCGTTTCCTGGGCCTAAGGACATTCTGCATTGATAGCAGTATGAGTATCTAACCCACAGACTTTCTTCAGATTTCCTTTCTTGACCTGCTATGGACTTTTTTTTCCATCCAGGGCCTAACCCTGTGCTATGTGTTGCATTTAGCTGTCATTTCTCTTTAGTCTCTTTTAATCTAGACTGGTTCCTTAGTCTTTTTTTTTTTTTTTTTTTTTTTGAGACAGAGTCTCGCTTTGTTGCCCAGGCTAGAGTGAGAGCCATGGCGTCAGCCTAGCTCACAGCAACCTCAAACTCCTGGGCTCAAGCGATCCTCCTTGCCTCAGCCTCCCGAGTAGCTGGGACTACAGGCATGCGCCACCATGCCCAGCTAATTTTTTCTATATATATATTAGTTGGCCAATTTCTTTCTTTTTTTTTTTTTTTTATTTATAGTAGAGACGGGGGTCTCACTCTTTCTCAGGCTGGTTTTGAACACCTGACCTCGAGCAATCCGCCCGCCTCGGCCTCCCAGAGTGCTGGGATTACAGGCGTGAGCCACCGCGCCTGGCCTCCTAAGTCTTTCTTATCTTTCATGACCTTGACATGAGTCAAGAGTAGGTCAGTTGGCCGGGCGCGGTGGCTCATGCCTGTAATCCTAGCACGCTGGGAGGCCGAGGTGGGTGGATCTTTGAGCTCAGGTGTTCAAGACCAGCCCAAGCAAGAGGGAGACCCCGAAAGAAATTAATTGAACAGCTAAAAATACATAGAAAAAATTAGCTGGGCATGGTGGCACATGCCTGTAGTCCCAGCTACACAGGAGGCTGAGGCAGGAGGATCGCTTGAGCCCAGGAGTTTGAGGTTTTTGTGAGCCCAGGAGTTTGAGGTTGCTATGCGCTAGGCTGATGTCATGGCATTCTAGCCTGGGGCAACAGAGTGAGACTCTGTCTCAAAAAACAAACAAACAAACAACAAAAGAGTAGGTCAGTTATTCTGTAGAATGTCCCTCAGTTTGGGTTTGTCTGATATTTCTTAGTGATCAGATTCAGTCTGTCTTTTTGGCAAGAATGCCACAGAAGGCCAGGTGCGGTGGCTCAAGCCTGTAATCCTAGCTCTCTGGGAGGCTGAGGTGGGCAGATCATTTGAGCTCCGGAGTTCGAGACCAGCCTGAGCAAGAGCGAGACCCCATCTCTACTATAAATAGAAAGAAATTAATTGGCCAACTAATATATATAGAAAAAATTAGCCGGGCATGGTGGCACATGCCTGTAGTCCCAGCTACTTGGGAAGCTGAGGCAGCAGGATTGCTTGAGCCCAGGAGTTTGAGGTTGCTGTGAGCTAGGCTGACGCCACGGCACTCACTCTAGCCTGGGCAATAAAGTGAGACTCTGTCTCAAAAAAAAAAAAGAATGCCACAGAAGTGCTGCTGTGCAGTTCTCAGAGCATCATGTCAGGAGGTACACCATGTCCATTTGCACCATTAATGGGGACATTAACCTTGGTTACTGGATTAGGTGTCTGCCAGATTTCTCCTTTGTAAAGTAACTACTTTACCCTTTGTAATGATAACAATTTTAAAGGGAAATACTGTGAAACAATGCAAATATCAAACAGGTATTTCGAGAGTAAGAAAAGGATGCCACTGATACTTAAACTGGGATAACAGAAGTAAGCTGGAACAATTCTGGGAAAACTAGGACATATGGCCATGCCAGTTCGGAAGGACTTTTGTAATGTCCTGGCATAATGTCCAGGCTGCTCCCAGCCAAAGCCTACAGGTCACATTACTGGTGAGGCCTGTTCTGAGTCCCTACCCCCTCTGTCTCATTTCACCCTGTGGGATGTCCACCATTTATTCTTACCCCTCTCTGATTTCCTGTCTCTTTCTGTGTTAGACTGAAAGCTCCTTAAAGGCAAGAACCTTGTCATTTCTTTATCTCCTAGTGCCTTACATGGAGCTAGAACAGGACAGGCACTTCTTACATATTTGAATTTGAGCTGTCCTTCTCTGAACCTTGGTTTTCTCACCTTTTGCAAAGAGGGATGATGAACTTTGCTGAGTTGTCCTTAGGATCAACTGTAATGAGATTTTGTAAGTGAAAGCACCTTATAACTTGCAAAGTGTCAGAGGACACCAGGCATTGCTGTTTGGAGCTAAGAAAGGCTTAGACACAGGTGAGCACTGCTCAGTCTCTTCATACACCTGGAAGGTGGCAACTCAAACTCAGATCCGAAATCAGCTTGTCCACTCCTCGGTCCTAAGGGTAGTTCCTGTGGCTTTCTTGTTTGTCTCAGTAGCCTTAGGACCCAGCACAGAAGACAACCAGAGATACTCAATAACTGTCTTGAAAGAACTCCTGCATGAGTGAGTGAATCTAGCTCCTTTCCATCTTAAGTGTCCAATCCTCCCCAAAGAAATTTAAGACTGGCACTCTACCTGATGCAGTATTGTGTAACCATTCAAAATGAATGCTACGAAGAGAACTACAACAAGAGATTGAATTAGTAATCAAGTAACTACCCACAAAGTCCAAGACCCACATGGCTTCACTGGTGAATTCAACCAAACATTTGAAAATTCCTCACAAACCCTTCCAAAAAATAGAAGAGGAGGAAACACTTCCCAATTCATTCTATGACACCAGTATTAACCTTGATACCTAAACCAGACAGAGACATCTCAAGAAAAGAAAACTACGTGTCATTATCTCTTATGAACACAGAGTCCAAAACCTTCATTGTCATTAAATAGGAAATGTGTGATTTTGAATCAGAAGTGTAGTTTATTATATCTCAAACAAGAAGCAGTACAATTTATCAAAGTATGCGCCTAAACTATCGGCACGATTTTGGCGTCTTAATGGTGCCTTGTTTATGCCAGCAGTGAAGATGCCTGAAGAGTGAGTGGCAATGAAATTGTGAAAGGCATTTTCCACAGCTTGTGGATAATTGTATATTTTTCTTTGCAAGAAGTTGTCCAAAGCTTGGAAGAAGTGGTAGTTAGTTGGTGCAAGGTCTGGTAAATATGGTGGATGACAGAGAGTTTGCAAGTCCAGCTTCTGTAGTTTGAGCCGTGTTGTTTGTGAGACATGTGCTCAAGTGTTGTCTTGCAAGAGGATTGGCCTGTCTCTATTGGCCAATCTTGGCAGCTTAATCACAAGCATTGTCATCATTTCATCCAGTTGGTTGCACTAAACATTCACTGTAATCAACTGACCAGGTTTCATGAAGCTATAGTGGATAATACCAGCGCTAGACCACCACACACCATTAGCTTTTTTTGATGAATATTCAGTTTTGGACTATGTTTTGGCACTTTATCTCACCATTGTGCCGAATGCTTGGAATTGTCAAAAAGAATCCAATTTTCATCATATAGTAACAATATGGTGTAGAAATGATTTGCCTTTATGTTGTGACAGCAAAGAAAGGTAAGCTTCAAGACGATTTCTCTTCTGACACTTGTTTAATTCATGTGAAACCCATCTATCTAGCTTCTTTACCTTGGCCATTTGTTTCAAATGGTCCAATACTACTGGAATAGCAATATCAAACCTTGCTGCTAATTCATGCATAGGTTGAGATGGATTCGCTTCCACTATAGCTTTCAGCTCATCATTATCTACCTTGGTCTCAGGTCACCTATATGGCTCATTTTCAAGACTAAAATCACCAGAATGGAACTTCTCAAATCATTGATATACTTTGTGTTAATGAGCTACATCCTTCCCAAATATTTCATTGATATTTCGAGCTGTCTGTGCTGCATTGGTTCCACAATAAAACTCATATTCAAAAATAACACGAATTTTTTACTTATCCATGGTTTCACAAAAATTACTCTAAAAAAAATTTGACAGATAATCACAAGCCAAATTGTGCATTTGAAAGATTGAGGATGTACCTTCACAATAAAAATAAAACAAGTAATGTCAAAGTAAATGTCAGAGATATCAACTGTCAAACTTAGTACTTAAGGAAATCGGACATTTCATACTTAATAACCTAATAGTAAACAAAATCTAGCAACATATAAGAATTACACACCATGACGAAATGGGATTTATCCCAGGGATACAAGGTTGGCAACATGAAAAATCAATCAATGTAATACACCACGTGACTAAAGGGAAAAAAAGCCATATGATCGTCTCAGTGGAAACAAAAAAAGCATTTGATGAGATCTAACACTCTTTCATGATAAAAAAAATATTCAACTAACTAGGACTAGAAGGTAACCTCCTAAACCTGATAACAACAAAAAAAATCATCTACAAAAACACCCCACAGCTAATATCATCCTTAATGGTGAAATACATAATGTTTTTTTCCTAAAATCAGGAACAAGATAAGAATGTCTGCTCTCACCACTTCTATTCAACATTCAGCTAATCAACAAGCTAATTAGACAAGAAAATAAAAAGCATCCAGATTGCAAAGGAAGAAGTAAACTATGTCACCTATTTGCAGATGACATTATCTTGTGTATATAAAATCATAAAGTATCCACTAAAAATTATTAGAATAAACAAGTTCAGCAAGGATACAAAGTCAATATACCAAAATCAATTGTATTTCTATATACTAGCAAGAAACAGTGTGAAAATGATATTGATTTTTAAAATTCTATTTCTGATAGTATTAAAAAGAATAAAATACTTGGAAATAAATTTAACAAAAGAAGTGCAAGACTAGTACACTCAAATTACAAAACACTGCAGAAAGAAATTAATGAAGAGCTAAAAAGATGGGAAGATATCTCATGTCCATGGATTGAAAGACTTAACGTTGTTCATATGGCAATACTCTCCAAATTGACCTATAAATTCAATGCAGTCCTTATCAAAGTCCCAGCTGGATTTTTTTGCAGAAATTGACAAGCTGACCTTAAAAATCCTATGTAGGCTGGGCGTGGTGGTTCACGCCTATAATCCTAGCACTCTGGGAGGCCAAGGTGGGAGGATAGTTTGAGCTCAGGAGTTCCAGACCAGCCTGAGCAAGAGTGAGAGACCCATCTCTACTAAAAATAGAAAGAAATTAGCTGGACAACTAAAAATATATAGAGAAAAAAAGTTAGCCAGGCATGGTGGCGCATGCCTGTAGTCCCAGCTACTCGGGAGGCTGAGGCAGTAGGATCGCTTGAGCCCAGGAGTTTGAGGTTGTTGTGAGCTAGGCTGACTCCATGGCACTCTAGCCTGGGCAACAGAGTGAGACTCTGTCTCAGGAAAAAAAAAAAAATTAAAAATAAATAAATAAATAAAATAAGCAAAGGATACAAATATACATTTTCCCAAGGAGACATGCAAATGACCAATAAGCACATGAAAAGATGTTCATCATCATTAGTCATCAGGGAAATGCAAATCAAAACCACCTCGATGAATACTACTTCACACCCACTAGGATGGCTAGAATCAAAAAGACAGATAATAACATGTGTTGGTGAGGATGTGCAGAAATGAGAACCATCCTACATTGAACTGGTGCGGGTCCAACGGCAAATGATGCAGCCTCTTAAAAAAAGTTTGGCAGTTTCTCAAAATGTTAAACATGGTGTTACCATACGACCCAGCAAATCGACTCCTAGGTGTATACCCGAGAGAATTAAAACCGTATGTCCACACAAAAACCTGTACAGAGACGAACTGTCCAGAATATGCAAATGCACAGAGACAGTGGATAAATGCTTGCCAGCAGCTGGGGACGGGGAGAACGTGGGGTGACTGCTAATGGCCACGGGGTTTCCTTAGAGGGTGACCAGCCTTCTCCGTTTGCCTCGGACTGGGGGATTTCCCTGGCATGTGGAGGGACTTTAGTGCTAAAGTCAGGACAGCTGCAGGCAAGCCAGGATGAATCGGTCTCTCTAGTCCATATCTGTAAACGAATGTGTTATATTAAATTATCTCTAAGGGCTCTTCTAGCTTACAGATTTGTTGAGATTTGTGGAAAAAACAGCAACGACACACACCCTCAAAGACAAAAAACAAGAAAAGCCTGTTTCTCTCTCTCTGTCTGGAAAATGATACTCCCCAGGTGAGCTTGCTGTCCACTTCTCTGGGCCATTCCCAGGGTATCACCGCTTGCAGCAGGAGAGCTCCCTGGTCGTGGGAGATGCATGGGCACCATGCATCTAAAACAATATACCCCTGCTCAGTCTCTAACCTCAAACCAATTAACCCAGAATCTCCGGGGATGGGACCTAGCTTATGAGTACTTTTTCAAAAGCTGCCCAGGTGATTCAAATGTGCAGCCAGGTGTCAGACCAGCACAGTATGATCCCAGAGCTGCTCAGCGCCCCCCTTCCCCTTCACTCCCAGCCTGTGCCAGCACCTCCAGGTGATCGGACCAAGGCTTGCTGAGAAACAGGAGCCGAGCCAGTGAACTCACACAGGTATGTGGACTAACACATTCTGGGGAAAGCTTGAGAAAGGCCACAGAGGCCGAGGGAAATTGAGGAAGACCAAGGAAAGCTGTGAGCAGAGAGAGGGAAAGCAGACATGCCAGAAGGTCAGAGACAGAGTAGCTGGTCCTGTCCTGCCTCCATTCCAGGTTTTCCTAATTCCAGTCTTTTGTGTTTGTTTTTGTTTTTTTTTTTTTTTTTGAGACAGACTCTCACTCTGTTGCCCAGGCTAGAGTGAGTGCCGTGGCGTCAGCCTAGCTCACAGCAACCTCAAACTCCTGGGCTCAAGCAATCCTGCTGCCTCAGCCTCCCAAGTAGCTGGGACTACAGGCATGCGCCACCATGCCCGGCTAATTTTTTCTCTATATATATTAGTTGGCCAATTAATTTCTTTCTATTTATAGTAGAGACGGGGGTCTCGCTCTTGCTCAGGCTGGTTTCGAACTCTGGACCTCGAGCAATCCGCCCGCCTCGGCCTCCCAGAGTGCCGGGATTCCAGGCGTGAGCCACCGCGCCCGGCCAGTCTTTTGTGTTTTTATAATAAATCCCCTTTTTCCTAGCAGTGGAGGAGGTTGTGTTTTCCAAAGATGGCTACAACACTATTTCCATCCCACGTGCTCTCCTTGGTGTGACCTTACTATCCCCCCAGCAGGAGGCGGCATATAATTCCGCTCCCCTTGAACCTGAGCTGACCTTATGCTGCAGCCCACAGAATGCACGTACGTGAAGCTATGTGACTTCCAAGGTGAGAAAGCCCTGCAGTTTCCACGTAGTTGTCTTGGGACACCCACTCGACAAGACCTGGACTTCCATGTGAGAGCTCTGACTACCCCAGGACTGCCATCTGAATAAGTCACGTGTAGGTTCTTCAACTGACAGGCCCCACTGGGTCCAGCCATCCAACTGTCCCCACCATGGCACCAGGTGGGGAAGCCATCTTGGGCCCTTCAGACCAGCGTCCACCAGCTGAGTACCACAGAGTGACCTGGGCCAGCAGCCTGAGGAGCAGAAGCGTTGCCCAGCCCGAGTCTGTCCACATTCTGGACACACAGCATCTGTGACACATGATAAAATGGCTGTCCTGAATCAGTAAAGTCTTGGGCTAGTGTGTTACACAGTGATAGCAACTGGGACAGCTAGTTCAAGAAAATCTCTACTCCTTGGCATCAAAAAAGCCTGACGAGCACACCTGACTCTCTCTCTCAGGGTCTGCCCTCATTTTTTTTTTTTTTTCCTGATACAGGGTCTCATGTCTTGTAGGTTCATCCATGTTGTAGCATGTGTCAGAATTGCCTTCATTTTTATGGTTAAATAATATTCCATTGTATGTATATAACACATTTTGTTTATTCGTTCATCTGTTAATGGACATTTGGATTGCTGTCACTTCTTGGCTTTTGTGAATAATATTGCCATGAACATTGTTGTAAAAATATCTGTTTGAGGCCGGGCGCGGTGGCTCACGCCTGTAATCCTAGCTCTCTGGGAGGCCGAGGTGGGCGAATCATTTGAGCTCAGGAGTTCGAGACCAGCCTGAGCAAGAGCAAGAGCCCATCTCTACTATAAATGGAAAGAAATTAATTGGCCAACTAATATATACAGAAAAAAAAAAATTAGCCGGGCATGGTGGCGCATGCCTGTAGTCCCAGCTACTCGGGAGGCTGAGGCAGAAGGATCGCTTGAGCCCAGGTGTTTGAGGTTGCTGTGAGCTAGGCTGATGCCACGGCACTCACTCTAGCCTGGGCAGTAAAGTGAGACTCTGTCTCAAAAAAAAAAAAAAAAAAATATCTGTTTGAGTCCCTGCTTTCAAGTATTTTGGGTATATATCAAAAAAGGAACTGCTAGATCACATGGTAATTCCATTTTTAATTTCTTGAGGAACAACTGTACTGGTTTCCATAGCGGCTACACCATTTTACATTCCCACCAGCAATGCACAGCAGTTCCAATTTCTCCACATCCTTGCCAACACTTGTTATTATCTGGGCTTTAAGAAAAAAATAACCTTCCTAATGGGGATGAAGTGGTATCTTGTTGTGGTCTTGGTTTGCATTTCTCTAATGATTAGTGATGTTGAGCATCTTTTCATGTGTTTATTGGTCATTTGCATATCTTTGAAGAAATGACTATTCAAGTCCTTTGCCGGTTTTTAATCAGGTCGTTTGGGCTTTTTGTTGTTGAGTTGTAGCTGTTCTTTATATAGCCTGGATATAAATCCCATATTAGTTATATGATTTGTAATTATTTTCTCCCATCCCGTGGGCTGCCTGGAAGCAATATTAATAGAGCTGAGAAAGACTTCCTAAGTATGGTACCAAAATAAGAATTGTAAGGAAAATCATCGAAGGATTTGACTATATAAAAATATGAAGTGCTCGCTTCGGCAGCCCATATACTAAAAATAAAAGTGTTAGCTATGATAAAAACATTAAAAACCAAATCAAAAGGCAAATAACACATCTGTTGCCATATAGGAGGACTGTCTGGAAAGTACCCAGCCATGTAACCGTTCCCATAATGTTAACAATGGCTGGATACTTTCTGGACAGCCCTTCTATATGGCACCAGATTTTTAGCATATAGCAAATAAAATCCAATATGCAAAAGACAAACCCTAATAAAATGAAATAGAGCAAAAGACACCTATAGTTATACAAGAAGAAATAAATGATCCTTTCTACATACGAAAAAGTCTTGTGGAAGCAAAACTGGTATCTTACCTTCACTAAGTCCCATGGTTAGAGGAAAACAAACACTTTGAACCCTCTCTAATTCTAGCTCCCCAAATAAACGAACTCCTGAGCATTTCCTGTAAGTTGCTGACTACTTAATGCAAACAACTTTATCCCTGACTTTTGCAATGCTGCTCTTTGAAGACTAGCCTCAGCCTTTGTAGAAATGATAACTCTGTGAGAAAATTGCTGGTTTTCTGCCATGAGCACACCAGTTATACTGAACTATAAATTCAGTAACCTTGGTAATTTTGTAGCATTTTGCTTTAATGACTGGTTGTGTTTTTATCTGATGAGCTGTTCCTTCTGAGGGCCTCGTATTTCTTGCAAGTAAACTTCTTCCTTTTCCAGATGCTGTTATCTCTGAATCTTCAACTCGCTGATAATTAATTAGATGCAAATTGAAATATTAAAATGCCATTTTCACCTATTAAATGGGGAAAGTTTTATTTTTCCAAAAGAGTGCTCAGTGCCAGACAGATGGGCAGTAAGCAGGGCACTCATATATGATGGGTAGGCAGTTTGGTCATATATAGTGAGAGTTTTTAAAATACACCCTTTAGGCCGGGCGTGGTGGCTCACACATGTAATCCTAGCACTCTGGGAGGCCACTGCGGGTGGATCGCTCAAGGCCAGGAGTTCTAAACCAGCCTGAGCAAGATCGAGACCCCCATCTCTACTTAAAAATAGAAAGAAATTAATTAGCCAACTAAAAATATGTAGAAAAAATTAGCCAGGCATGTTGGTGCATGCCTGTAGTCCCAGCTACCCTGGAGGCTGAGGTAGAAGTATCGCTTGAGCCCAGGAGTTTGAGGTTGCTGTGAGCTAGGCTGATGCCACGGCACTCTAGCCCGGGCAACAGAATGAGACTCTGTGTCAAAAAATAAAATAAAATAAAATACACCCTTTAAATCCTGTAATTCTACTACTAGCAATTGAACCAATGGCTATAATTCACGTTGTATACCCCTCAAATTAAACCGGAACACTAAAAATGTCATCAGCTTCCAAATGGCTAAATATATTTTCTAAGTATATTTAATACTATGGGAAAATGCTCTTGGTTTAACGTAAAATGAACAAAGTGGGATCATACAGGGTGATTGAAATTTCGGCATCAAAACTGTATACATAGCATTAAAATAACTGAGAGGGAAAAGAATATTTCAATTACCACCCCTCCCCTTTCTCTAAGGAGAAAAAGAAAGCATTCAATTCTGCTGACATTTAATAACAGGGAACGCAAAAATGTTATTAAGTTCAATTGATCTGGAAGCATAGACAATGTTGTGTGCTCAGGCTGGTGGGCTGCATGCGGTGCTGGGGGTGAGGAAAAGCAGCCAGAGGGGTCACGGTAAGAGAAGAGCAGAGACGAGAGATGGCACAGTACTGGCGGGGCACCGGGAGAGACAGACAGACCTAGAAACCTAGCCAGGATGATCAAATGAAATCAATCCATGGGGTGCTGTTTCTCTCTCTCTCTCACCAGTCTGTTGTTCCAGAAAGCTCTATAATAGAAACCAATGAGGAAGTCAGCTCTCTGAACCGACAAGAACACAGCTTCTTCTGTAGATACAAATACCGAAGCGGAAAAAAGTGATGTGCACATCAAATCCTTGTCGATAGAGCGCGTGCAGGAACACGCAGGCTGGAGTTTGCACAGGACATTGCACAGAGACGCCTCAGAAGTTGTGATCAGCTTTTCCGGAGGGAGAACAAATTGTGCTGCAAAAGGCTCAACCGCCTTCCGTGGAAATCGCCAATAAACATTGCGTGGGTACTCCCACCTCCCGGAGGCGGGAACATGAGGTCAGGCTGCTGAATTATTTATTGGAGTTCTAATTTAAAAGAATGCAACCAGTTTTAAGAAAATTAAAAAGGCAGGGTGGGGAGGAGGCAAGCACTGGGCTTAAAAGAAAAGAAGAGGCCGGTGTTTACGAGGGACACGCATGTGCACACACCCACAGGCACAGCAGACCTGTAATGTGATCAGAGAGGCAGTGTACCAGCAAATTAAGTAAAAGTCTTTAGCAGAGATCAAAAGCAGGAGTAATTGCCCACGGCAGGCACAAGCCACCACACTGCCGAGCAAGCCGAGCTGGCTTCTGGGGCTACAGAACTCACCACCCTGGAGAGAGCTTTGGTTGCTGGGCCAAAGGAGAGCTGTCCTCCATCGAACTAAGACCTTGGATTGCCCAGGTTTGAGAACTCTTTACTGGATTAGAATCCTCCAGCGGTTCTTTAAGTGGTAGGGAAATGTCCCAGATTTGGAATTAGGAAAAGTGTCACAAACCCTGGAGAATTTAGCACTAGGTATCTGGAAAATAAAGCAGGGTTCCCTGGCCCAGTAGGAGAGAAAGAGATCGAGTTAGCAGCTTGGTAATTCAGCTGCCCGTGGAGAGAACCCAAGAAGCTATTCAACACCTGCAAGTGCCCTGCCTGGTGTGGATTTCAGGAACCTCAGGGCCTTTGATTCTTACGTGGTCACTCCCTTCCATAAGTTAAGGTGACAGCCGGTCACACTGGCTCACGCCTGTAATCCTAGCACTCTAGGAGGCCGAGGCGGGAGGATCGCTCAAGGTCAGGAGTTTGAAACCAGCCTGAGCAAGAGTGAGACCCCCATCTCTACTAAAAATAGAAAGAAATTAGCAGGACAACTAAAAATATATAGAAAATATTAGCCGGGCATGGTGGCGCATGCCTGTAGTCCCAGCTACTCGGGAGGCTGAGGCAGAAGGATCGCTTGAGCCCAGGAGTTTGAGGTCACTGTGAGCTAGGCTGATGCCACGGCACTCTAGCCCGGGCAACAGAGTAAGACTGTCTCAGTAATAATAATAATAATAAGGTGACACAAGCTCTGAGGTGGCTGAAAATATCATAGCTAGAGAGCCCAGGGGACCTCACACAGGCATCTGTGCGTTAGATAATGTCAGGATACTCGGAACAAACACATCCTCCTTCCCCCTCCTGTTTCCTTTAACTCTGAAGAGTGGTCTCAGCCTGGGGCACTGCTGGGCCAGATGTAGGGGACAGATGTAGGACAGCTTTGTAAATGACAGGGAAACACAGACGACAGCCCAGTAAGTGGGAAAACCTTTTGTGCACAGGACATCTTGGATGTGCACTGCCCACCCCCACCCGTGAGACAGTTACTACGGTGACATCCCAGGGACACGACAGGGAGCACGAGCACACGTTAGGAAGCCAGTGCGCGACGGAGATCCTCCAAGACGAGAAGGGAGGGAAATAGATTTGACGGCTTGTTGCTGCCACCGCTTCCTTAGCAAAGATAAGATCGGATCGGGTTTCTTTAAAAAGAGACAAATCCTGGTGTCCACCCAAGATGTCTGTTCTTATTGTAGTTAATCTGTTGGCAGGAGCAAGGAAGAAGTCATTTTGGGGCAAATGCTGCTTCAAGCAGTAGCCATTGCAAATTTGCAGAGCGAATTTGTAAACTGTACACTGAAAACAAACCAAGGAAAATCAGCACATCCTTGGCAACCTGCCCTTCACGGGGCTCCAGCTGTGTTTTCTTAGAAACACAGACCATCTTTGTCAACAGAGTTTTGAACACCCACTCAGAAGGTGTAACTGGCGGTCACACTCCAATTCCTTAGAAAAGGGACGCGCAGATCTTTCCCAGCGAGCCGTTTAGTCAGTTTTGCTAAACAGAATTGCAAATTCGGTGGCTTAAAACACGTAGACTTAATATTCCTAAATTAGAGTGGTTTACAGAAAAAAAGTTGGGATTGCTCCTAAAAGATATCTGCATCAGGGGGTTCCTGGGCCTGGCTGTTCATTGGAACCTCCCAGGGAGCTTTGTAAAAACACGGCGCCCGGGACCCACTCTAGAGCAGTGAGCTCAGAATCTCTGAAAAGTGGGCAGGTCACTGGCACTGTTCTATTTTTTTTAGTAGACACGGGGGTCTCGCTCTTGCTCAGGCTGGTTTCGAACTCCTGACCTTGAGTGATCCTCCCGCCTCAGCCTCCCAGAGTGCTAGGATTACAGGCGTGAGCCACCATGCCCGGCCCACTGTTTACAAAGCCTCCCCTGGTGACTCCAGGACGGACCAGGCTCCAGGGTAAAGAATAGCCGACTAGAGTAGAGCTTGCTTTTCAAACTCGAATGGGCGTAGGAATTGCCCGGGGACCTTCTGCAAGTTCAGAGTCTAACGCAGGCAAGTCTGGAGCCTGGAGAGTCTGCAGAGAGGCATGGGTGACGTGATGCTTTCCACCATGGTCCACACTGGGGATAACAAGGGTTTCCAGACCCACCTCTTTAATTACCAGGATTGGAACAGAAGGTTCTTACCAATAAAGGACAGTTCAAAGCCAACCATAAACCTTTTAAACATTTCGGTCAAAGAAACCCTTTCTTATGATGCATGAGAAGAGGTCAGGGGGTAAGCCATCAGATCAGATGAGCAGAAATCAGATGTACTAAAAACAATTTCCAGATGAGGTACTCAGTGTGGAATCGCCATATCATTCTAAAGTGTGTTGGCTATCGCAGGGACAGGTGTTTGCCAAAATATTCTCTCTGCGAGAACAGGTAGTTAAATTTTATGAAGAACAGAATCAGCAATGTGAATTATCGAAAGAAGATTTCTATAGGAATACAGCATTTCTGTGTGATGTCATGTCAAATTAAAATGACTTGAGGCCAGGCATGGTGGCTCACACCTGTATTCCTGGCATTCTGGGAGGCCGAGGCGGGAGGATCGCTCAAGGTCAGGAGTTCGAGACCAGCCTGAGCAAGAGCGAGACCCCGTCTCTACTAAAAATAGAAAGAAATTAGCTGGACAACTAAAAATATATAGAAAAAACTAGCCGGGCATGGTGGTGCATGCCTGTAGTCCCAGCTACTTGGGAGGGTGAAGCAGAAGGATCACTTGAGCCCAGGAGTTTGAGGTTGCTGTGAGCTAAGCTGATGCCACGGCACTCTAGCCCGGGCAACAGAGCGAGACTCTTGTCTAAAAAAAGGAAAATTTCCAAATGGCATCTTGGGGAACTTTTAAAAAAAGTAAAAAAGAAAAAATTTTTAAAATGTTATAAAAAAATTCCTCCCGCCTTGCCCTCCCAGAGTGCTAGGATTACAGGTGTGAGGTACCATGTCTGGCCTGATAAATATATATATATACATAGCCTGGTCCTGGTACACCATCACTTCTAGTAATACCACACTGCACTGGCAAAGCAAGTCTTAAGGCCAAACCCAGATTTGAGGGCTGGGAAATCCACTCTGTCCATACAGTCTCGAGGCTCAAGGCAGGGATTCAGGGAGGGATGAACTGGCCGAGACTGAAATCTACCACATCACCATGTGCCTATCTTCAGACAGAAATCGACTGGAACAGGGCACCCCTGGTTGTCACCTCTGGACTAGATACTGGGGACACTGAGGTATCAGCAGATCCCAGTGGGAAGGGCAGGACGTATACACAAAAAAATCAGTAAGATACTCAATTTGAAGAGGCAATTGGGGCCGGGCGCGGTGGCTCATGCCTGTAATCCTACCACTCTGGGAGGCCAAGGAGGGTGGATCATTTGAGCTCAGGAGTTCGAGACCAGCCTGAGCAAGAGCGAGACGCAGTCTCAAAAAAAAAAAAAGAAGAGAGAATTGACCGACCCGTGTGTGGAAGGAGAGGTAGACTTAGTGGCCAGTGCAGAAAAGGATATTCTGGGCAGGAGAGTTGGCTGGAAGAGAGGCTGGTGGTAGCCCTGCCTCTGTGCCTTTGAAAAGTGGCGACCACCCCCTGCTTTGAAATAGAACATTCTAGAAAAGTGCCTGGCACGTAGTACCTCTCAAAAAATGTGAATAGGCTTGGGAAATTGAGCCATAGCCCTGAGCTACCTCACATCCCACTCACTCTCCTGGCGACAAGCACACTTTTTTTTTTAATATATAATTTATTATAAGACTTACTTTTTTTTTTTTTTTTGCCTATTTGTTCTAAAAGTATGGATCTGAGACACTGTCCTTTTTTGGTGCCTTACTCCCTGCCACCACAGAGCCTTAGCACATGCTGTTCCCTTCACTTGGAACACTTTTCCCTTCCCTGGTTAGTTCTATCCCATCCTGCTATGTGGTTCAAGGGTCACTTCCTCAGGAAAGCCTTCCTGGACTTCCCAGGCTGGGCCCATGCCCTCCTCACAAGCTCACATGGTGCATGACAGGCCCTCAGGAAGCACCTGTTACATTCATGGGGTCGGCTGAGTAACACTTACGCAGCGCTGCCCTCAAGTGATTACTCCGGGTCTTGCAAAAATTAATTTTAAACTGACTCCCAAGGGTTTTTACACGTGGGGACTGCGGGATCAAATGAGAACAGGGCCCTGAATGAATAAATCCTATGGAGTGCAAGATTTATAAATTCTCCCAAAGAGACAAAGCGTGAAAGTCTGTCCAGGCCTCACCCTGGATGCTTCAATCTTACTTAACTGTTCCTGGACCTGGACTCCCGCTTCCCTCCTTCCCCCCGACTTTGACTTCACTAACGGCCCAATGCTGACCTCAGCCAATCAGCGTCTCTGCTCCTCTGCTCCCTTTCCATCCGTACTCCAGAATGTTCTCTCACTTCCTTGACATCTCCCGTTTCCTAATATGTTCAGGGAATTGGGACAAGCAAATTACCTGTTTTCTGATTTTTCAAGAAACCTGACAAAAAGTAAATGATACCATTTATAGGCAGCGTGTGGTGGCTCATACCTGTAATCCTAGCACTTTGGGAGGCCAAGGCAGGAGGATTCCTTGAGGTTAGGAGTTTGAGACCAGCCTGGGCAACATAGTGAGACTCTGTGTTTACAAAAACCAAAAAAAATTAGCCAGGCATAGTGGTACATACTGTATTCAGGAGGCTAAGGTGGGAGGATTGCTTGAGCCTGGGAGTTTGAGGTTGCAGTGAGCTATGATGATGCCACTACACTCTAGCCCAGACAATAATGCAAGACTCTGTCTCAAAAGAGAAAAACAATATAAATTTACAAAAACAAAGTTTGGTATATAGGGCCTTAGAAAGGACTTGTACAAGTAAGGATCTTGAAGCTTCAATTTCATTAGCTTCATGATAAAACAGCTTCTAAGTGAAAATTATGCTATCTCCAAAGATTAACAGGCAAACCAGAGGGAAGATTAGGATGCCTAGAGGCTTTTCTTCCAGTGTTCAGCACTCTTCTTGCTGAAACTTCTTCCATTAAAATATTTCCCCAGGGGTGTTCCTGGAATCTTTCCTAAGAGCAAAAAGCAGGAAGCAGGTATTTTTGCTTTTGTCAGAATGTCAGTGTCAGAATGAGAAAGAGAGAGAAGAAAACAGAAATTTAACAAAGACATTCATAGGCGGATCTCCAACATTAAGGAAGTGAAAGAGATCCAGAAGCAACAAAATTCAACCAGATGCTAAGTGGAAATGGGCCAGAAGTGAAAATAAAACTGCTGGACATTGAACTTTGTGGTCTGCTTTGAGTTAAAAAGTCAAAGTGAACCCTTGAGACTGGACAACTGCCTAACACAAATTAAGCTTAGTTCATAAGAAACGTGGGTCCTTCAAAAAAATGACCAAAAGATCACAGGAATATTGATGTACATTTCACAGGATTCCACCTGCCTAGGGAAAAGTCATCCGTGAAAAGTGACCACCAGTGGGCATGAGGATCATAATTCATTGGAACTTGGAACTCCCCCAGAAAAGCATCTTGCCCCATTTCAGCTTCTTTCCACAAGAAGCTTCTGGGGTTTTGACTTAGCAGTAAATTTGTGGGTTGTTTTTTTTTTAAATAATGTTTCTCATTTTAACATTTCTTGTAAAGAGCTCACTTACATGAATCTTTCTGTGACTATAAGAATTTTCAGTACCACCAACTATGACAACTATTAGTAAGACTGCTGCTTGTAAAAAAAATTGCCATTTTGAATAACAAAATTTTACTTTTTACAGTGAAACTGATAGGATTTATACATTCTTGATAAATACAAAACTGCATATTTCTGGAATTTTATTGGTTCAGTGTAGGTCTCTGATTATTACAAAGGAATCCCTAATAGAGAATGTAAAAGTAATCAAGAAAAGAAAACAAGGCTAGAAGCATGAATTGCAGTCATCCTTTTGAAGAGGAATTTGGCAATTTCTATTAAACTATAGAACACACATCTCTGAGCCAGCAATTCCACTTCTAGGATTTTATATTGTGGACCTAATCATATAAGTGAACAGAAATATTAATATATGTGCAAGAATGTTTATTGCACCAATTATTGTAATAAGAGAAATACAGAAAACACCTAAATATTTATCTATAATAAATTAAGGAAAAGTCATAATAAAATACGATGCAGATATTAAAATGAGATCCATTATGTTGATATGGAAAGTTCTTTAATATTAAGACTATAAAAGTTTTAAAACAGTATATCTTAAACTATAACGCATATATGAACACAGTATATTTATGAACGTTTACAAAAAGAATTAAGAGTAATTGTACCTTCTACCCTTCCAGTCATTGATTTTGCTTAACTATAAACACCTATTACTCAAAGGAGTTAATGTAGTCTAGGAGTTAAGAACACAGACTCTTACTCCAAATTGCCTGAGTCCAAATCTTGGCCTCATTAATTACTATCTTTGTTATTTTGGCAAGTTTTTAGTCTTTTTTTTTTCCTTGAGACAGAGTCTCACTCTGTTGCCCGAGCTAGAGTGCCGTGGCGTCAGCCTAGCTCACAGCAACCTCAAACTCCTGGGTTCCAGCGATCCTCCTGCCTCAGCCTCCCGAGTAGCTGGGATTACAGGCACATGCCACCGCACATGGTTAATTTTTTCTAATTTTAGTTGTTTGGCTAATTTCTTTCTATTTATAGTAGAGACAGGTCTCTCTCTTGCTCAGAGCTGGTTTCGAACTCCTGACCTTGAGCAATCCTCCAGCCTCGGCCTCCCAGAGAGCTAGGATTACAGGCGTGATCCACTGCGCCCGGACTGTTTATATTTATTTTAATCTATAGAAATGATGTTAGACAAAAAGCAAATTTGAGCGATTTTCTTATTCAAGTTCAAAATATGTCGTAAAGCAGCGGACGTAACTTGTAACATCAACAATGCATTGGCCCAGGAACTTCTAATGAACGTACAATACAGTGGTGGTTCAAGGAGTTTTGCAAAGGAGACGAGAGCCTTGAGGATGAGGACGCAGTGGCCGGCCATCAGAAGTTGACAAAAACGGCCGGGCATGGTGGCTCACGTCTGTAATCCTAGCACTCTGGGAGGCTGAGGCGGGCAGATTGCTCAAGGTCAGGAGTTTGAGACCAGCCTGAGCAAGAGCAAGACCCCGTCTCTACTATAAACAGAAAGAAATTGGCCAACTAATATATATAGAAAAAATTAGCCGGGCATGGTGGCGCATGCCTGTAGTCCCAGCTACTTGGGAGGCTGAGGCAGCAGGATTGCTTGAGCCCAGGAGTTTGAGGTTGCTGTGAGCTAGGCTGATGCCACGGCACTCACTCTAGCCTGGGCAACAAAGCGAGACTCTGTCTTAAAAAAAAAAAAGAAGTTGTCAAAAACGATCAACTGAGAGCAATCATTGAAGCTGATCTTCTGACAATTACATGAGAAGCTGCCGAAGAACTCAACGTGGACCATTCTATGGTCATTTGGCATTTGAAGCAAATTAGAAAGGTGAAAAAGCTCAATAAGTGGGTGCTTCATGAGTTGACTGAAAATCAAAAAAAATCATCATTTTGAAGTGTAGTCTTCTCTTATTGTATGCAACAATGGACAAACTATTTCCTAGTTGGATTGTGATATTTGAGGAAAAGTGGATTTTATATAACAACCAATGGAGACCAGCTCAGTGGTTGGGCTGAGAAGAAGCTCTAAAGCACTTCCCAAAGCCAAACTTGCACCAAAAAAAAGGCCATGGTCACTGTTTGGTGGTCTGCTGCTGGTCTGATCCACTACAACTTTCTGAATCCTGGTGAAACTATTGCATCTGAGAAGTATGCTCAGCAAATCGATGAGCTACACTGAAAACTGCAATGCCTGTAGCCAGCACTGGTCAACAGAAAGGGCCCAATTCTTCTTCACGACAATGCCCGACTGCACATTGCACAATCAACACTTCAAAAGTTGAACGAATTAGGCTATGAAGTTTTGCCTTATCCACTATGTTCACCTGACCTCTTACCAACCGATACCACTTTAAGCATCTTGACAATTTTTTGCAGGGAAAACGCTTTCACAACCAGCAAGATGCAGAAAATGCTTTCCAAGATTTTGTTGAATCCTGAGGCACGGATTTTTACGTTACAAGAATAAACAAACTACCCTGAGAGGCTGAGGCGGGAGGATTGCTCAAGGTCAGGAGTTTGAAACCAGTCTGAGCAAGAGAGAGACCCTGTCTCGACTAAAAATAGAAAGAAATTAATTGCCCAACTAAAAATATATAGAAAAAATTAGCCAGGCATGGTGGTGCATGTCTGTAGTCCCAGCTACTCGGGAGGCTGAGGCAGGAGGACTGCTTGAGCCCAGGAGTTTGAGGTTGCTGTGAGCTAGGCTGATGCCACAGCATTCTAGCCATGGCAACAGAGTGAGACGCTGTCTCAAAAAATAAATAAATAAATAAATAAATAAATAAACTTATTTCTCATTGGCAAAAATGTGTTGATTGTAATGGTTCCTATTTTGATTAATAAAGATGTGTGTGAGTCCAGTTATAATACAATAATAATTTCTTTTTTGTACCTATCACAATCCAATGTGGACCAAGGGGAGGTGAGGGAATTTTTCCGCATTGTGTTGTAGGAATCTTGGCTGAAAGAGGCTCTACCATCTTCAATGTCTGTTCCAGATCATCCTGGAAACTGATAACCAACCAGAACACAGAGAAAGAGAGAAATAAAGAATCAAACAGAACATAACACCTGGAAGTGGTGATTCTCTCCCTATGTCATTGGCTAGAACTCAATCATGTGGTGCCAACCAACTATGTGTCTACAAAAGAAAAAAAAAAAGAATTCACTGATCACAAAGCGTTGTTTCTACTACAAGCAGCTATTGCTATGATCATATAATTTTTCTGCTTTAATATGTTAGGATTTCTTGCTCTTTACTTAACCTATGAGCCAGGCTGCACAGATATTATTCCCACTTACCAATGAGAAAAATTAGCTTCAAAGAGGAGTTAGCTGTCTTGACTAAATGAAACCAATAGATGGTTAAGCAGGAGCTAGAACCAAATTCTTTCCACAGTACTACTCTACTCTTCCCCACCCCCATCAAAGGTAACATGGCTTGCTTCAGTAACTTGAATGAATCATAGTGTCAATAAATTAGTAGGTTATGCTTATAGATTCTGTATACAACTTATTTCCTCAAAATAAATTCACCATCAATCAGTTTATATGCAGTCATAAAAAGTTTTTAAAGACCATGTAATAAAATTTTAATGGAAATACATTATAGAAAATAACAAAACTGAATGCACAACTAATTCTGGATAAATTTCAGCCTTTGTTTTCAAAAACTGCCTCTCCCTTTTTTCTTAACTCCTATCAGATGTATGTTCAATCTTCTTATCCCATCTTCCATTTACCTCTTAGATTCTCAAATGTTTTGCTACTTTAATATCCTCAGATCTATTTTCCAGTTTACTAATTCCATCTCTAGCTCTGTCAAATCTACTATTTAATCTTTCCATCTGTCCAATGATTTATTTATATTTTAAATTATTAGTTTTGCTCACTGCAACCACAAATTCATGGACTAAAGCAATCGTGAGTAGCTGGGACTACAGGTGTGCACCACCACACTCTGCTCATTTTTCTATTCTTTGTAGAGTTGTAGTCTCTTGCTCAGGCTGGTTTCAAACTCCTGACCTCAAGTGATTCTCCCAGTTTGGCCTCCCAGAGTGGTGGGATTATAGGCATGAGCCATGGTGCCCAGCCCAGTGGTTTTTTTTTTTTTTTGAGACACAGTCTGGCTCTGTTGCCCAGGCTAGAGTGCCATGGCATCAGCCTAGCTCACAGCAACCTCAAACTCCTAGGCTTAAGCAATCCTCCTACCTCAGCCTCCCGAGTAGCTGGGACTACAGGCATGTGCCACCACGCCCCACTAATGTTTTCTGTATATATTTTTAGTTGTCTAGATAATTTCTATTTTTAATAGAGACGATGTCTCGATCTTGCTCAGGCTGGTCTCGAACCCTGACCTCAAGTGATCCTCCCACCTCGGCCTCCCAGCGTGCTAGGACCCAGTGGTTTTTTAAATTTCAAATGATTATATTAATTCTCAGATGTTCTAATAGGTTCCTTTTCAAATCTTCCTGGTTGAGTCCCCCCGAACCCCCACAGTATTTTACCCTTAATATTTTTAAATCCTTTATTTTAAAAAATATCTTTCAAAGCATCTATCATATTACTCAATTATCTGAAATCCTAATTAGATCCTAGGGGTCTAATTCTTCTGTTTTTAAAAAAATGTGCTTTCACTTATAATGAATTATTTTGTAATTACTTTTAAAAAGTGGATAATCAGTGGGGCTTTATTTATGGGAAAGCTGTTCAGCCTGAATGGAGAGAGGACTTCTGCAATGCCTTTGCATTTGCTTCTGCCAGTTCCAATTTTTATGCATTTTTTTTTTTGCTTGTAGTTTCCTGGATATAAAAATTCAACCCCCTAAAATATTTGTGGTGCCGAATCTATGATCACAAATTTTCAGTAGAACACTTTTCTCCACCTAGAGCCCAGCTTCCTTGTTTGTGCCTATACCTGTGTTTTCTTGGGCTTTTGTTCCCCCTGACAACATAGCCTTTGGAGGGCTCTAGTTCCAACCCAAGCCTCACTACTCTGGCTATCAGACCCCTATCTGTTTCAGGTTCCTGGGGATTTCCTTCACATTGTTGTGAGATCAGCCATGCCTATAAAAGGACACTTGTCATATTTTCCTAGCTTTTTAAGGCATATTTCGATGGGGGAGGTGGGGATTTCAAGTTCATTTGCTCACTGTATAGCTGGAATTGGAAGGCCTGCATCCTAAATTGCAAGTGTGTCAACATATTATATCAGTAAGCATTGGAAACAAATGTGTTTGAGGGCTGGAATTGGAGATGAAGCTTTTCTTTTAAAGATTGCCTTTAGGCCGGGCTCGGTGGCTCACGCCTGTAATCCTAGCACTCTGGTGAGGCCAAGGTGGGAGGGTTGTTCAAGGTCAGGAGTTCGAAACTAGCCTGAGCAAGAGTGAGACCCTGTTTCTAATATAAAACAAAGAAATTAATTGGCCAACTAAAAATTGGCCAGGCATGATGGTGCATGCCTGTAGTCCCAGCTACTTGGGAGGCTGAGGCAGCAGGATTGCTTGAGGCCAGGAGTTTGAGGTTGCTGTGAGCTAGGCTGACGCCATGGCACTCTAGCCAGGGCAACGGAGTGAGACTCTATCTCAATAAATAAATAATTAAATTTAAATTTAAAAAACTGCCTTTAATATTATAATGTAATGCAATTCAGGGGGGAAAAAAAGAGCTGACCTAAATAAAACTATTACCTAAGCTAACAGAAAGAAAAACAGGATCCACAGCACAAGTTTTGGGGGGGGGGGTAAATGTTTATTAAACCAAGCTTTTAAACTATATATCCACCTATAGTCTGTAAACAAATACAGTACATCTGTAAGTAAAAGGCTAGCAGAGAAGAACTCATGGAAAACTAAAGTTCCCTTTGTATACCAGCTCCTCACACAACACCCTCCTCATGTTGATGTCATGGGGCCATGTTATAGTTAAGAGTTAAATGAAAAACCAGAAGTTTAGCTCAACTCCATCTCCTGGGGTGGATTTCGGGATAGTTATTTGCTCTACATTATAGTAGGGTGGATTATAGCAAGGCAACAGTGTAGTTTTTTACATTCACAGATTGGCTGAAATAGTACAAATTAAACTTTGAATCCAGGTGTCTCCCTCCCTATTACCATAATTAATAAGAAATGTAAATTAAAATAAATGATGGACCACAGATGATTACAAAAATAGATAGCTCACAGAGTAATAAATATCTACAGTTAGCAAAGCATAAACTTATAAAATTTTCCTTTTTCCATAATGTGCAGAATAGTTTAAAGTATGTTCAAGAGGTCCAGTCAGCAGGCTCCAGAGTGGTAACTGTGTGGGCATTTGTTTACAGAAAAAAACACTCACGTACAAAACCCAGAGTAGGAAGCTGAATGCAGATGAGAATATACAAAACACACAAAATCCTAACTCCTCATATCTCATCGTCCTTCTTAATAGACACCACAATGAGCTTACAGCCCTTTATGTATCTTAAAAAGTAACTCTGTTACCTATGCACAAACTTTAAAAAAGATTTATCATGGGACAGGCAAAACTGATTAACTTAATGGTGGCAAGAAAACTGCTAAAACCTGTAGCATTTCGTGTGCTTTCATATACTTCTGTGTATGGGGCTTTAAAATGCCCCCCCAAAAGTGTTTTCGACAGAGTTTTTAAAATTCCCATGAAAATCTATTCTATAATCATTTTAGATAGAAAAAGAAAAAAATCCCAAACTGGGGCAGGTGGGCGGTGGAGGCGGGGAGGAGGCCCAAATCTTACAAAGTAACTGAAACTTCATGAATATGTAAACTACATTCATATGTTCCTTTAACACTTATCAAGTGGTATTCAAGGTAACTGTATAATGCTACTCTGAAACCAATCTCATTTCAAAGGTACAGTAATTCCCATTTTCATTATAGAATTAAAATCACTTATTCCACATAATGTGCGTTTCAGCGATACTGACGTCTATTTATCGTATGAATATGCCGCCTTAAAGCTTCACCAAAGATTCATGGCAGGCCTAAACTGTAAAAGTTCAGCACTAACAATACCACAGGGAGTTACTCATCCTAGTTTCTTGCAGGGAGTGAAGGGTCTGCTTGAGTTGTCCTAAGGTCACCTCAGCCTAGAACAGTGTTCCCTGGAAACTTGCCAAAGTTTCCTTGCCAAAAAATGTCTATAGTGTTACATGTTTGGGACTTGCTGGGTTAAGTAAACAGGCTCCCTTGACATGTTAACTAACATACATCCCACACCTTGGAGAGGGGTGTATAGATGCGGCTTTTCCCAAATTCACTTGAGCTTTTCGGGGAACACCTGCAACAACCACTGGCTCTAAGGACACTGGTTTCCTAGGGAACACAGTTTGAGGAATGCCAGGCTAAAGTAAAGTTTCTAAAGTAGTGGTTCTCAGATTGTAGTGAGCATCAGAAACACATGGAAGACACGCTGAAGCCCAGATACCACACCATACCAGGGGCCTGGGGTGGGACCCGGAAACCTGCATTTCTAAGAGACCCAGGTGAAGCAGATGCTGCCGGACTAAAGGCCACACTTGGAGTGGCACCTGTCCAGATGATGACCCGCACAGACCTCACCTGCAGGAGGGCACCTCCTGTGGCCTCAGGAAAGGCTGTGCACGGTGTTTGCTACAGCCAGGCAGCTGGAGGTCAAATCAGCCCAGTGACTTCTTAGAGGGTCTTGCACCTTGGTGCTACACTTGACTGCTGGCTCTGTCCCTGCTCACCAGGTGACCAGGCAACTGCATCTAACAAGAGTGTGCAACAGCAGCCCCTCTCAAAGGATCTGTGAGGCTTAAGAGAAACGTGTGCAAAAAAGCACTTAGACTAACCAAAAGCATCACACAAGTGTCTGTTGTTAATCAGAAGAATGTGCCAGTCACAGCAGGAAAATCCCAGGTGAGCTGACTTCTGCCTCTGCTGAGCCTTTACAGAAGCACATTCTGACATCTAACGAAGAGAAAAAAGTCTAAAAATGCATAAATCTGCAGTGAGAGGAAAATATATAAGTGGACCATCTAATTTAAAATATCTAATTGTTTAAAAAAAAGATCAACCCACATAGTAGTTCATTATGCTGGCTTTGAGATAGTGTTTAAGTCTGTTGATCTTTGAACACATTCACTCCTCCACTCTAACTACCAGGTTAATGCTGGTTAAATTTCAACACCAAAAGAATGAGGAAAAAAAAAATTCCCCCCACTCATATACGTATGAATGATATCTAACAAATTTAGCTGAGATAGTTCCAATCTTATAAACTACCACAGTGGGGAGATTTCAAAAGCAAATCTTTAAAAAGGACATTTAATTTTGGTTCATAGAAGCATCCACAGAATGAGAAAAGAACATACACACACACACACACACACACACTCTCAGCTGTTGCCCAGTATGTCTTAGCCAATGAACTGCCTCTCATAATTCAAAAATGAACCTGTAAAAATTCATACATATCCATGATGGGATTACAGGCAAGCAAACATCATGTTGCCAGGTCCTCATTTCCACACGAGTCCAAAAGATTAATCAGGAAGGCAGAATTTTCCCCTGCGCATTGCATGATTCACTCTATATATGTTCCGGATGGCTCTGGAGACAGGACAACATTTCCTGAACGGGCCTGCCTTCGTAGCAGATCTGATATACTGCAGTAAACAGCGGAAACCTAGTTGGGAGGAAATGTGAAAAGGCAAGGTTAGGCCATGTGGTTTACCTCACAGAACAAATTAGCTTTTTTAGTTTTTTCCGTCCTGCCTAACAGATTGCAGATGAGTATGCTACTTTGAAAAACGCAGTGACCACTTTCTTCATTCCTTTATTATTCCGTCTGCAGGGAGCCTCTGTGCATGGTGCCTGTCACATCTTGGCATAACCACGGTCAGCCTGATTAAGCCTGGAGTGCACTGTCTACAAACGAGTCACCCGGTCACCCTTCCGGGGTATAAAACTGTGGTCATTTACATAAAGAGCTGTGGCTCAGGCTCTCGGTCAAACCTGGAATGAGTCCAAGCTTCTGTCAATATTTTAAAAGATGGGAGAGTAAATTTTAAAATGGCAAGGAGGTATTGCCCTCCCTTCTCCAAACAGGATCATCCCAAGATGATGATGAGGCAACCCACACATCACCATAAATAATCCAGGCCTGGAAGGCTCCCGCAAGATTCAAAGCGAGGGCCCACAGTTAGCCAAGCACTGATCTCATGTCGGAAGCTTGATTCATTTTGCCTTTTCTTCTTAAGATGTGAATACAGATATTAAGTGAAAGTTTGAAATGGATGAGGGTACAAAGGAGTGGGCTAATAATCCATTACATGAAGAGATAACATTATGCCAAGGTTCAGCTGGCTCAGCAAGCATTTTTTTTTTATAGCAGCAATCACTAAAGAAATAACTAATTTCAATCAGGCTTTTAAACACACACACACACACAGAGCCCAAAGTGAGCTTAGCAGAATCAATAGAGTCTTAAAGGCCATTCTGAAAATTAGCTGGGCAGACTCCTGTAATGACAATTTAATTTAAGAAGAGCAAATAGTACTAAGAGATCACATGCCTTTATGAGAGTCTATTGCTACAGGTTTTTCTTTCTTTTTAGAGGCACGCAGGCTGGAGTGCAATGACGTGGCACAATCAAAGCTCACTGCAGCCTTGTACTCCTACGCTCAAGTGATCCTCCTGCCTCCGCTTCCTAACTAGCTGGGAATACAGGCATGCGCCACCATGCCCGGCTAATTTTTAAAATCCTTTTTGTAGAGGTAGGGTCTCACTAGGTTGCCCAGGCTGGTCTTGAACTCCTGGGTTCAAGCAATCCTCCTGTCTCAGCCCCTCAAAGTGCTGAGATTATAGGCATGAGCCACCCACCATGCAGACCTTGATTTTTCTTTTATATATATGTGTATGTGTTTGTGTGTATATGTATGTCTATATATACATAATACACATATATATTTTTAAAATATTTTTCCCCCCAAAAGATGCCTTTGAGAAAAACTGCAGGTTTTTCAAGGTGTGGAATGTTTTGTTATTTTTTGGAGTCAGGTAGACTTAATAAAACCTGATCCTAAATATTGCCTATTAATTCTGAATACGTTTCATAACTCCTCTGACCCTGTTTGCTCACCTGTAAAATGGAGCTGAATAAGCAAGTCTGTTGCATTAAATGACTTACATGTAAAGTGTACAGTTCAACACTTGGCAAATGGTGAGTATGCAATGATGAGAGCTTTTAAATGCAGCCACAAGATGGTCATGGGGTCCTGGACTGTAAGCTCCGGGAGGAAGGGCCCAAGTCCCCAAGTCTCTTTTGTTCACCACGGCATCCTCAGTGCCTGGCACAGGACATGGCAAAGGGCCGGTGCTCAGTGAGTATTTGTTGAATAGATTCCTGTGAATGGGATTTAAAGCCACCCCCCCAACACACACACCTTTTTCTTGTCCTTCCATGTCTTAGTGTCCCTGTTCCTAAAACAAGAACACCCTGTTCCTAAAACAAGAACAATGTGTATGTCTCCAAAGCAGTGTGGCAGGTGATGACTGGCCATGTAGAATTAGCCAAGTAACCCAGTTCTAGCCAGCAAGACATAATACATGTGCTCAAGGTTGCTAGGGGAAGATAGTTCCCTCCTTGAAAGGCACTGGAGGAGAAAACTGCTAGCCCAGACTGCTCTTGCTCCTTTCCCGAGTGCAGTGTGTGTGTATGTGATGTCTGGAGCTGCTGCAGCCATCTTGAGGTCCCAGGGAAGGCCAAGTTCACTGAGATTCTAATCCAGAGCCACTGAGCCAAGACCAATAATGTCCACCTCCACACTCCTTGTTATAACTGAACACTGCTCTTATAGCTGAAAGCACGCCCCAACTTTTAAAACTTGCGTTTCCAAAATGCATTCTGTAGATAGGATGTGAGCAAGAGATGCACAGTATGTGTGGGAGGGTGCATTTCTATAGACAAGTAACTCGTTTAATCCTCAAAACTACCCTATGAGGCAGAAAATAATATCATCCCCATTCTATAGATGAGGAAACTGAGGCACAGTTTCTGATTCTGGAGCCAACGCTCAACCATGAGGCCATAATGACCATCTAAATATTATTTGCTATAATGTAAAATACTACAAAAGACCAATTAGATCAGTTTGGGGGCACAATCTAAATAGGTCATTGGTGAAAGGAGGACAAAAGACACTACGTAGGAAAAAAACTGACATAAATCAGTTAGCCAGCCATCCCACTAATGGATACTGATGAGTTAATAAGTGTCAGGCTTCAGACTTGATATAGGATGTGTAATGCTAGAAATCAGGCCCACGCCTATAATCCTAGCCCTCTGGGAGGCTGAGGTGGGAGGATCGCTCAAGGTCAGGAGTTTGAAACCAGCCTGGGCTAGAGCGAGACCCCATCTCTACTAAAAAAAAATAGAAATAAATTAATTGGCCAACTAAAAATATATAGAAAAAATTAGTCGGGCATGGTGGCACATGCCTGTAGTCCCAGCTACTTAGGAGGCTGAGGCAGCAGGATTGCTTGAGCCCAGGAGTTTGAGGTTGCTGTGAGCTAGGCTGACGCCACCGCCCTCTAGCCCGGGCAACAGAGTGAGACTCTGTCTCAAAAAACAAACAAAAAAAACCAAAGAATTCAGGCCCAGCGCTCAAGGAGCTACAACACTGTTGTGGGCAGAATTGTGCAACCCCCTCCCCCCATACCAGCTCCAGTCTGTGTCCCCCGTAGCTAACAATGAATACAGACTAATGCCCAGCCAACCTGCTAAACCACAGAATCCTATCAAAGGCACCTCTTGGCAGCACGCAGACGACACTCGAAAATCCTGGTTGGGAGATTCATATTATCATCAAACACCCACGTATTTTTTTTTAAGACTTTAAAATATTTCCTTCATGGTCATTACATTGGCTCAACTGCAAACAAACACATCACCATGTGCTGCTAAGTCAGTAAGGAAAACCATATTATGTCAAAGGCATTTTCCTTTTAGTCACGATTTAAAGGTAGTTCTCCTCCTTTGACAGCCTGTTTATGAACTTCCATCTCTGCCTGGCTAGTTCTAAAATCCATTTCAGGCCGGGCGCGGTGGCTCAAGCCTGTAATCCTAGCTCTCTGGGAGGCCGAGGTGGGCGGATCGTTTGAGCTCAGGAGTTCGAGACCAGCCTGAGCAAGAGCGAGACCCCATCTCTACTATAAATAGAAAGAAATTAATTGGCCAACTAATATATATAGAAAAAATTAGCCGGGCATGGTGGCGCATGCCTGTAGTCCCAGCTACTTGGGAGGCTGAGGCAGCAGGATTGCTGAGCCCAGGAGTTTGAGGTTGCTGTGAGCTAGGCTGACGCCACGGCACTCACTCTAGCCTGGGCAATAAAGTGAGACTCTGTCTCAAAAAAAAATAAAATAAAATAAAATAAAATCCATTTCAGAAAAAATAAAGTGCAAATTAAAGAAGGAAGACAAGCGCCCTATCCACCCTCATTTTCAACCCGCAGTAGGGACTCTGTACTCTACTGGGTAAAGGAGGAGCGGTGGGTGCAGGGGGAGGTACAGATGCATGGTTGGGATGAGCAGACACCCAGACTGGCAGAACAAGGATGAAAAAGCTGCAACCAGAGGTAGCAGCAGAGGGGTCTGTGACCCATTTCCCAGCTGGGAGAGAAATGCATGCTGGGCGTTAGCCACAAGCGGCCATCAGGACAGATGCCCAGTTCCCTCCAGTGGTAGGCAACCAAACTTTCCCTCTCCCAGGGGGTATTATAGAAGACGCAGGGATACAGATTATGCTCTGCATGAGCATTTATAAGGTGGCATAGTTGGCATCATGACTATGGGGGAAGGCTCAGTAAATGAGCAAAGGGTTGTGCGGCAGGTAGGGCTGGGGAGAGGCCTCGGAGAGGTTGGGCTTCAGGTTGCAAATCGAGCTGACTCAAGCCCACCTTTCACACCTGACTGGCCTAGAAGGGCAGTGAAGGATAGATGCTTCCACCCAGCCACCTACCCATTTACCCAGCCACTTATCCATTCATCCACCCACCCATTTATCCACCATCCACACAACGGAGAGACTACAAAGCTGAGCACCAAACCTTAACACAGTTCCCTTCTAATGGTAGCATTTTGGGCTAATTTGTCCTTCTTTTTTGTATTCTGAGGTTTCTTTTTAATCTGTATGCCTCGATTGTCTATGTAAATAATAATCTTAAAATGTATGCATAGGAGGCCAAGGCAGGTGGATCGCTCAAGGTCAGGAGTTTGAGACCAGCCTGAGAAAGAATGAGACCCCCGTCTCGACTAAAAATAGAAACAAATTAATTGACCAACTAAAAATATGTATAAAAAATTAGCCAGGCATGGTGGCGCATGCCTGTAGTCCCAGCTACTCGGGAGGCTGAGGCAGAAGGATTGCTTGAGCCCAGGAGTTTGAGGTTGCTGTGAGCTAGGCTGATGGATGCCACCGCACTCTAGCATGGGCAACAAAGACTCTGTCTCCAAAAAAAAAAAAAAAAAAACAAAAAAGTAATTGTTTTTGAAAAATTTAAAACTTATGGCATGTAGCTCCTTACCAAACACCTGCAGGACAAGCTAGAGTCTAAAACATCTTATTTTATAACATGCCTTATAGGATTGAGCTCTTCTCGCTGAAGTTGAACCTGGTTTTGTGTAAACACTCATTCTGGGGGCAGGAGGAAGCTTCCTGCTAGAGACATTCACATCACGCAGAGGACTGAACGAATCCAGTAAAGTTCTAAGTGTGCTTGTCAAGTCGCTGGGCTCATCTGCACGGGGCTAGAGTGGTGAGAACCGGGATGGTGAATGTCTCTCTGGTCTCAGGGGCAACAGGGAGACTTACTTGTCCAGCAGTCCCTTCTGCTTGAGGATGCGGTACACTTCGGCAGAAGTCTGAGGTCCTTGGAGCTTCTGCCCGTTCAGCATTTCCTTCTCCAATTCTTCAATGGTCTTAAAAACACAAAGGATAAACAAGAAAATCAACAGTGGAGACTAGAGAATCACTTCTTCCAAGGGTGTGGGGGAGGGCTGCGATCCCCTGCTACAAGCCAGGGAAAGGCAGTGACATATGAGATAAAGGACAGAAGGGTCAGCCGGGCACAGTGGCTCATGCCTATAATCCTGGCACTCTGGGAAGCTGAAGCGGGCAGATTGCTCAAGGTCAGGAGTTCGAAACCAGCCTGAGCGAGACCCCATCTCTACCAAAAATAGAAATTAATTGACCAACTAAAAATTAGCCGGACATAGTGGTGCATAGTGGCACATGCCTGTAGTCCTAGCTACTGGGGAGGCAGAGGCAGAGGCAGGAAGATCGCTGGAGCCCAGGAGTTTGAGGTTGCTGTGAGCTAGGCTGATGCCACGGCACTCACTCTAGCCTGGGCAACAGAGTGAGACTCTGTCTCAAAAAAAAAAAAGAAGACAGAAGGGTCCAGTGAAAGCAGCAGGGTCCCCGGGACAACCCCAGCTAACCACAGGCAGTGCTGATCTCCATGCTGCGGGCCGGGCTGACCCCAACCCAGGCGCCCCGGTGAGGAAGGAGTGGGGGGTGGTGGGGCAGGAGCCCCGGTAAGGAAGGAGTGGGGGGTGGCGGGGCAGGAGCCCCGGTAAGGAAGGAGTGGGGGGTGGCGGGG
>VSMD01067529.1:0-119210 GCA_008750895.1 Mirza zaza
GGCCTCTTTCCACCATCCCCAAGTCCGCGGCTACTCCTGGGCCTCTGTCAGCAGGCCAGACCACACGCCACCAGGCCTCCCCTGGCTGTGATGCCAGTGGGGAGGTTCCCTGCGCAGGAACGCCACCTGGGCTGGGTGCACGGCCTCCCTTTGGGGGGAGGGTTGCCCTCTAGGACGCTGATCTGCCCCTGAAGGCACACACACCTCAGCAGGCTGTTCACGTATATCCCTTCTGTGCCCCGGGCAATGCGAGGCCTCGGTGCACGGGATGTGGTCTGCAGGTCTGACCTCTGGGTCCCAGAGTTCAAACTTTGTCCCCACCAGGGAGACGAGTGCCTGTCCCAATTCACCCACAGGGAGCCCAAGCTGGGTCTAAGTCTGTCAACCTCAGGCTCTGCCCGGTTCTCCTGGGATCACCGTGCCAGCAGCACCTGGTAGGGCTGGCGGGCAGAGAGCTCACAGTCTGAGTTCCCCTTAGTCAGCTGTAGGGCCCCTAAAGGGAAGGTCCCGTTCCCTGGAGGTGCCGCTGGCTGGTGGCTATACTGTCTCTCTGTCTTTCTGGGCAGCCGCGGGTAGGGTGGGGGAGGGGAGGAGGAGGCAATATGGCGTCTGCCGCGCGGCTCGGGTCTGTGCACACGGAGATGCCCCGAGGGAGTTGGGAGCCTGGTGCCGCGTCTGCTACTGTCTTACTGCTCACTGGCGGCGGTTGTCGCTGGGCTGGTGTCCGCAGGTCCCTCCACTTGTTGGGGAGCCACCAGCAGTCCGGGATGCAGGGGAGGGGAGACGGCAGATCCACCTACCCTTCCCGCTGGTCTCCGGGCTGCTCCGGGGGTCCCAGCCTCCAGCTCTCCTCCGCGACCTCCTCCCGTGGAGTCTCCCGTGGTCTCAGGTCCTCCTCCTGCCGCCCCTCATCCGATGTAGGCTCGTCTTCTTGCTTCTTTCTTCTAATTTCTGCTAGAATCTGTCTTTTCTTCAGAGACACTCTGTCTGGCGGTGTTTCTCATCCGCCATCTTCTGGCGTGCTTTTCCTGAGTTAGTTTCTTTAAGAAAGTTATCAAGTGGTTGACGTAGTAGAATAAAATCAGGGAGCCAGGCATGGAAGTACTCGGTAAGCCCCTAGAACTGATGTAATTGTCTCTTTATTTTGGGAATGGGAAAGGTAAAATGCCTTGGATTCCTTTAGGGTCCATCCATGGGGTGTTACGAAGGGACCCATGAACTTGACAGAGGTTTCACAGACTTGGAACTTTGGTTTGGAGACCTCGAGTCCCTTGGAAGCCAACCTGTGAATGAGGTGCAGGGTGTTCTGTAAACAAACATCCTCTGGAGGGAAGCAGAGGACCAAGTCACCTCCATCCTGCAGCAAGGTGGACCCAGGAGGGAACAGGACCCCAGGCAAGTCAGCTCTAAGAACTGGGGAGAGGCAGGTGGAGCTGTCAGTGTGCCCCTGAGGGGCAGGACAGGTGTAGTGGCCACCCTAGGTGAAGGTGAACGTGTCCACAGGAATGCTGAGAAAGGCGCTGTGGAGACCTGCAGCTGAAACATGAGCGGTGCTGGGAGGAACGTGTGAAAGGAGCGAATGTGGGTCTCGTATGACAGGGTGGGGGTGGGGCACTGGTGCCAATAGCTCCAAGACCCTGCGGGAATGTGCGACCTTTCCCATTGGTTTATGTACAGGCAGGGCAGGTGTATTACAAGGCTAGTGCAGGGAGGCACAAGGCTCCGCTGGGTAAATTCCTCCATGGGGGGTGAGGGGGAGGGAGAAGGAGGGAGATAGAAAATGTGTCCCAAGTGAAAAACAGAGAAATTCAGTCATAATGTAGCAGAAGAGGGGAAAGATGAAGAGCCAAGGTTAGGAAGCAGATCCCTGGGGGAATTAATGTTGAGTACAAATAGAAAATTAAATGTCAGGACAAGTTGAAACTGGGCAGGACGGCCGGGCCTCACCGTGTCTGGCCAGGACAGAGACCTCCCAGCACGGTGGGCTCAGCCCGTCCCGGGCACAGAACATGGAGTCGGGAGCCCAGCGGGTCTGCAGCCCACCCTGACACCTGGTCGACCTCGGACAAGCTGCTTCGTGTCACAGTCCCCCATTTCTACAAGAGAAATGAGAGAAAGAAGAGAACATGCTGTGGAGGGTTTGTATGAGAAGGGAATGGGTTAATGTTTGAATAGCACTAAATAGAAATTGCTCTTAGGAAGAGCTGGCTGAGTTTTTACTGAATTTTAAAAAATATGCTTCTTTCTAACATATAATAACATTCAAGTAATGCTTGCTTTTGGGGGTTATTTTATCTTATTTTTGTACATTTAGAAGAATTTATAGGTAATAATTTTATATATTTATCGAGCACAATTAGTTGTTTGCAAATGTCTCCATTTGCAGCTCTGTCCAGGCCAGGTACTTCCAGAGACTTGTAATCAATTGTTGGAAAGACGCCCACGCTAGCTAAGCCAAAAGGACGCTTTCGCCCCCTATGGTGCTCAGGGTAATTCTACTTGTAATCTGAGTGGTGAGAGCGCCTCTGATCCTATAAATGGGGTGGAGACGACAGACACATGCCAGCCCACAGTGGGCTCGGGGCTCTCCTGTCCTGTGTGAGTGCATGTGTGTGTGTGAGTGTGCATGTGTGTGTACGGGAGTGTGTGTGTGAGTGTGCATTTGTGTGAGTTCATGCATGCATATGTGAGCATGTGCGTATAGATGAGGCTAGGTGGGAGAGCCTCCCCGATCCCCTCCTCATTCATCCCTGATACACACGCTCCGTCAGGAAACACTGACACCAGCTCTGAGTCCTAAGGTGAACAAAGTCAGGGGATCTAATGTGCAGCGTGGGTGGTGATAGATGTGCTAATGAATTTGATTGGGGCAATCATTGCACAAGGGATTGTAGAGATATTTCAAACCATCGTGTTGCATAACTTGAATATATTCAATAATTTTTAATTAAATATTTTTAAATGTTTTTTTAAAAAAGTTAAAAGAATACTGGCACCTCCTTTGTAGCTCTGTTTTCCCCCACTCAGCTGGGAGCAACTGTGAAGGCAGAGGCTGGGTCCGAGTGACCTGTGCACCCAGGACCCAGCACGGGCAGCAAGATGTTCGGGCTTTAAAACTATTTATTGGCGCACAAGGTGAAGCATGACCTAGAGAACAGGGTCAACTCCCAGTTGTACACACAGAGCCCAGCGCCACGGTCAGCAACTGAACTCCAGGGAGGTCTGCAGGGTCAGCTGAGCAGGTAACTACAACAAAGTCTCTGCGGTACCTGGGGATTTGCAAGAGACATCAGGGACCAGCTGGGAGACTGAAGGCTGTTTAGAACGTCAGCTGGGTGGCTGCAGCTGGGTCTCTGGAAACAGCCAGTGACTGCAGGTGGGTCTGTTTGAAGTGCCCAGCTCAGTAGTGTGAAGTTTGTTCATGTTGTGTGCAGTTGTCACCAGCATCTCTGTCCAAAACTTATCCATCTTCCAACTGAAACTCTGTGCCCATTAAAGACCATCTCCTCATGTTTCCTCCTGCCAGCCCCTGGTAACAAATGTTCTCTCCTTTTATCTCCACGGGACTGACTATTCTTGGTCCCTCAAATAACTAGAATCACATAATGTGTGTCCTTTTGTGACTGTTGTATTTCACCTAGCATAACGTCTTCCAGATTTATCCATGTGTGGCATGTGTTCATCACAACTTCACCCCATTTTAAGATTCCGTACTACTTCATCGTGTGTCTGTGCCACCATTGGTACATCCACTCATCCATCAGGTGGGCTGTTGATACTTTTGCCTATTGTGAATAATGCTGCTATGTACATAGATGTATGAGTATCTGTTGAAGCCTCTGCTTTGATTCCTCTTGGATATATAACCAGAAGCAAAATTGCTGGATCATATGGTAGTTCTTTGTTTACCTTTTTTAGGAATCACCACACATTTGGGTAATAATTTACAACATGTTCCTTTTTCTGTAGCCTAATAAGTCATATGAAGCCATGGTTATTATCATTTTTGTTCAATAGTACATCTCCAAATCCTTGCATATTAACTGGCATAATATATATGTTTACAAATATTGGGGGAGAAGTAACTAAATAAATGATACAGGGTTGTAGAGGACAGTTATATTCCACAGACGATTCCTAGAGTATTTGTCTTCCTTGTGCAGCAGGCAAAGCAGGACTGTGAGACTCGGGCATCACTGACAATGAACACAAAGGGGCTGAATGTCGGGAAGCTGAAAGCCACTAGGACAGAGATGCTCCTTAGCCACTGGCTTGGGTTCTGCAGCTGGGTTATCCAATATGACAAAATAGAAGCTAGAGCATGAAAGGAGACGAACATGCTCACCAGGATGAGGATAGTGTGTGTGGCTCTGGTTTCATGGGAAGTTCTGGGGGAGAGGCGGCTGCTGCGGATGTGTTGGACTCTCTGCTTGTGCCTGTGCAGGACGAGGACCATGGAGCCGCTGGACCAGACCATGAGGGCCAAACACATTCCATCCGTGAAGGAGAAAATGCTTGCCATTACTGAGAATAGCAACCTCCCTGGAATGGGTGAGGAGCAGTACAGATATATTTTGTCCATACTCTTATTTTTGTTGTTCATTGGGCCAGTTTTGTAACTTATAATACAGGTATTTACCAAAAGGTGCAAGACCCAGCAGAGGAAACAGCAGAGCACAATGCACTTTGGGGATCTAATATGAAGGTCCATCCACCTAGAGATACTGGGGCGAAGCTTAATGGCCTGAAAGCCACTGAGGAGGCAGGTGGTGCTGAGGGAAACCCCTCTGGCCACTCTGTGTAAATAGAAGACAAGTTTACATCCAGCCTCATCCAGGAAAGCTTCCCTCCCAAAAGCTGCAAGTGTCTGAGGTATCCCTTCAAAGCAAAGAACCAAGTTGTTAGCTAAGACCAGCTGGTTGAGAATCAAGTCTTTGGGATTCAGTCTCTGTGCAGTGATAAAAGTAAAGTTATAAAAGCAAAGGAGTGAAGAATTTCCAAGGATTCCAGCACTAGTCTGAATGAGAAAGGTAATGCCCCGAATTAAGTTAACAGAAACCAACCCATACATTGGGAAGAGATGTTGGAGTGTGATTTTATTTCAATGAGAGGAATCTAGAGACTGAAAAAGAGAATTATGTTAATATCATTGCATCCAGAAAATGCCTTTTCTTACACAACCCATTATTCCAGGTTGTGGCAAATGCAAACATTAAGAACATGTCTTTTTTAACTACAAAGCTATTTCTTGCAAAATTATCATATGTCACGCCACAATGTCTGGACCCCACTGAAAGTCAATCATAGAGAGACTGAAGGAATTCCTGTGCGTCCCACAGTGGAGCACGGGGTGGCTGTGGACGTGGTGAGGACTTTCTCTAAACAGCTTGGCCTGCAGGACATACAGTTATGGGTAGGTGACAAAATGAAAGACTCAGAATATCATGTGTAATTGGCTTTACTAAGAACCAGAGATAAATAGTATATTGGTAAGCTTTGTGTTTGTTTATATTTTTATATTTAAAAAATGAAGGAAAAAATTAAATGGGCACTTGTGGTGGAGAGAAAACTGAAAAGTGACCTTACTGTCAACCTAGCTAACAGAGAAAAAACAAACTATCACACAAAAAGTAAAAGAAATAACTCATAGCACATAATTGCCCCTTTGAAGAAAGAACTCACAGTACTACTGACCTTTGTTGTTGTTTTCAGACAGGTTCTTGGTCCATCACCCTGGCTAGAATGCAGTGGTGTCATTACAGTTCACAGTAGCCTCAAAATCCTGGGCTCAAGTGATCCTCTTGTCTTAGCCTCCCAAGTAGCTGGTACTACGGGTGCATGCCACCATGACTGCCTAATTTTTCTATTTTTTGAAGATATGGAGTCTTACTCTTGGTCAGGCTGGTCTCAAACTCCTTGAGCTCAAACAATCTTCCCTCCTCGGCCTCCCAAAGTGCTAGGATTACAGGTGTGAGCCACCACACCTAGGCTGTTGTTTCTTTTAATTAAAACGTCTGTGGCCTAACTTGTTATCTCTGAGATTTTTGTTTTCTCAGCCTTGAAGAACCCTACATGGACAGTAGGGATGTAAGCTCTTGAACTCCCTTCCTCAGTTCCTGCCAAAAAACAGATTCCAAGGACTCAGATAAAGTCAGCTTCACAGAGAAAAAAAAAAAAAGAAATAAAGAACACCTGCTTCCCTGCCGCTTCTGTTATTAGTACGCTGAAGCAGAGGGGAAAGAAACCAATTCTACCCTTTAAAGCTTCAAGCAACTTTACTCAGCTGCCCTCTACCTTTTATTCAGTGCCATGCTCTCTCTGTCTTTTTCTCTCTCTGTCTCTTTCTTTCTTTCTCAGAGAAATAAACTTTTACTTCCGTATATCCTAATTGCTGTGTGACAAAGCTTTCTCAGCCTACGTACAAATTCCACACCCTTTCAAGAACACAGTGCAGAGGAGACTAGATGAAGCTCAAATGATCTCACTGCAAAAAAGTTTGTTCTTTTGGTTTACAAATACATACATATTTTGTCAAAAACTTATAATACCCATGATATTATAAAATATAATTCATAGGCCTAAAGCCAAACCTAAAAAAGAATAGGAAATGAACTAAATTTCATCCCAAATTATGGCTTAACCAAGCAAGGATGAATTATTTCCACTGAATTTTGAGCATAAATATAAATGTATAAAAATATACTTCTATGTGTTTCATAAATAAATATATATTTAAAATTCATAAATTAGTATAATAAATATATACTAGGTCATGTGTATTATGTAATGATATATATTCCTGTTGTAATTAAATAATCTTGACTATATAGTAAAATACATGAGTATATCATTTAAAATATTTAATATTAATAAATATCTATAGTCAAAATTACTTATTTTTTCTTGAAGATATACCTGAATTCACATTAATGCAGGAAGTATGGAAGATGGACTCAGAACTCCTTATGGTACAAAAAAGGAAACGAGTCACCAAATACCAACAGATTCACATGACAGGAAGAGATGGGCTATTATGATGTGCTGCCAATGGCAAAGGGAGGGACATTTATATTATATATTAATTATATATATTTTATATTTATAATATATGGTAATATTTGCAATGGATTAATAAATGAATATATACAAATTCTATGTGTTTAATGCTGCTAACAGCAAAAGACACAGCACAAGCAAGCAAACAAAAAACCCCTCCCATTTGGTAAAGAACCAAATCACCACATAGAAAGCATAGAATTTGAGAAAAGAACCCAGATCTCTCCTTTCCCTCTGAGTATTCCACACAAAACGTTTTTTACTCTGTAGAGTAGAATGGTGTTCACTAGGTGCTGGTGTGAAGTAAGAGAATGTTGATTAAGGGGTACAAAGTTTCAGTTTTCCAAGATGAACACACTCTGAAGAGCTAATGCTTAGCATGGAAACTGCAGGAAAGAATACTGTACTGTGCTGGGCCATCCAGTCCTAGGTGTTCCCACCACACACACACAAATGATCACTGTGTGAAGCGATGGCTATGTGAATTATCTTGATTGTAGTGACTATATATATATATATATATATTATCACAGTTTACACCTTTAAATATTAATATATACAGTTAAAAATACCCAGAGTAAACAAAACGTATCTGCTATTTAAGTGAGAGTTAGAGACTGTTACTCTTGAACTCAGTAATGGATACAACCATCATATATTAAGAGGGCTCCATCTCTTGTACTATTTTTGTTATTTTCCAGTATTAAAAACTACCCTTTTTACTATTACAGTGGTTATAAATAGAAGAATATGGAAATTGTCCAGAAATAAGACACAATGCTGGAATCCACCACTATTTTAAGTTCACTGTATCTCTAAGGAATACAATCAATGGGAAAAAAAGGTATAAGCATGAATGCATATCTTTTTTCCTTTTTTTGTTTTTGAGACAGAGTCTTACTCTGTTGCCTGGGCTAGAGTGAGTGCCGTGGCATCAGCCTAGCTCACAGCAACCTCAATCTCTTGGTCTCAAGCAATCCTTCTGCCTCAGCCTCCTGAGTAGCTCGGACTACAGGCATGTGCCACCATGCCTAGCTAAATTTTTTCTATATATATTTTTAGCTGTTCAGCTAATTTCTTTCTATTTTTAGTAGAGACAGGGTCTCACTCTTGTTCAGGCTAGTTTCAAATTCCTCAGCTCAAGTGATCCTCCCGTCTCGGCCTCCCAGAGTGCTAGGATTACAGGAGTGAGCCACCGTGCCCGGCCATGGATGTATATCTTGGCAATCTCAAAATCACCTTTTAACCTTTGGACATGATCTAGTTGCATAATTGCTAAATAAATTGCTAAAGTAAATGAAATGATTTTGTATTATTTGTAAGTTTCCAAAATACACAAATCTTAGAATAATACTTTACGATTTTTCTTTCTAGAGACAGCATTACATTGGCAATTTTGATGAAAAAAATTCCTTAATAAAGTGTGTGTAATTGTACAAATGAATCACTCAATTAAACACATTTGGAAGAAATACTGCAAGGAAATTAAGGACATAACAGAAGACCTGAATAAATGCAGAGAAGCTCTTATCCTGCATGGGGTGACTGAATATTTTAAATAATTTGACAAAAATATGTGTATAAACAATGCATTTCATAACCAGATGCCAATGTTCCAAATGCCCGGCTACGGTAAAAAGAAGACAGAGAAATAAACTTATCTTAATAGAAGAAATAGTTTTATCAAATATTTAAAAACCTTACAGATACAGAGTGGTTATAGTGAACCAGGAATATAGACCCACAGTCTCTAAAATAATGTGAAGCATTTCACAAGTGCATAGATAAATAAATAGATGCAGGGATAGAATATTGTCTTGATCTATGAATTTAAAAAGTAGAGAGCTAGAGTCTTATAGGTATAAAAAATATTAGAAACTTATTGTATGTGTACAAATAATTTCAAAAATAAGCTGAAAGAATGTTTATTAAATAATGATATTAAAATATTTGGACACAGATGAAAATTATAACCAACTTCCATTGAATGCTATCTAGACAAATAAAAATATTTATATACAGACATATAAACACAAATTAATACCTAGCAGATAAAGCAAATAGAAACATATTTATATCTTTTAAAACATGAGTTGAAGAAAATGCTTAGCAATAAAAAAGGAGCCATACAATAATTTTAAAATATTAGAGTATTTAAAATAGTAAAACTTATGTCAGATTAAAGGCACAAAAAGTGAAAGTAAGAATATTAGGGCATGTTTTATACACCAAAATAGAGATACAGAGGCTGTCACTAAGATTGTAAGTGCTTATTCTAACTAGTTACATAAAAGAGGATATGACTTCTCATCAGGACAATTACTGATATGTAAAAAAGCATTTCTGGGGACAGTATCATAAAAACCCACAAATAGATGTTTTTTCTTAGAGATTATCATGTAAATCCAAAATAAATTTTAAAACATATTCATCTTTAAAATATATGTCTTGGTTAAATGTTTAATTCAGGATCACAGCTTCACTTTGCATAATGATTCTTATAGCAGCTTTGCATTTTCATGTGTAGGCAAAAGATAAACAGTTTGGCCATAGTGTTAAAAGTGAAGGGAAGAAAAGTGGGAGAGTGAGAAAAGAATATGTATTCATAAAGTATATGCACAGAAACCTATCCAAAAGTTTCCTGGGAAATGTTCTATGACAACAAACAGAAAAAATTTAGTTGATCGACACATGCAAGTAAAAGAGGAGGGGAGCAGCCCATGAAATCATGAAAGAATCATATGAATGAGTGTAAATAATAAACTAAATCAATTGAGCAGGAGTGAGAAAAAGTATGATAAATAATAGAGAGAAGAAAATATCTTTGACTACTGGACCAGCTGTGATAATGAGTCCTGTCTGTTCTTTAAGAACTGGAATATTCAAGGAAAAATAAATACCTTTTCTTTTCTTTTATCAAAGTGATTTTTATGGAGGCACAATTAAGGACTAAATGAGACACATCTTACGTCCTAGGAGAGTGATAGAAACTCCCCACCCCACAGCTCCTGTGGCTGGGATTTTAGCAGTCAGAGCAGACTAAGTTTCCACTGCTTAAGAACCGAGTGGAACAACAAAGGCTTTAGGAAACTTTCTTGTTAGGTCCCAGTGGCTCTGGAGCAGGTGCAAAGGTTTGTGGATTATCAAAGCACTTTTAAATCCAGTTCATTGTCAGAATTGCATTTAGACCATGGCACATTTAGAGCCTACAATTAATTATTTCTGTTCCCTAAGCCTTAAAAACCCAGTCACTTTTTTAAAAAAGGAGATTTCTTTTTCTCTAAATGGAGATATAGTTTACCTTCTTCACACTGATTCTAAAAAATTTCCATGTACATGAAATGATTGGTGCAATAAAATGCATCCTACTCCCCAGAACCCATGAGAAAGGACATGGAGGTGTACCATTTTGCACTCATCACAAAGCTTTCATAGAAATACTGCCATCACCAACCAAAGCATGACAGGCTACCGTCACAGAGCTTTAAATGTCCTGAGTAGAAATTGTCACTAGACAACAGGTGTGTAAGCGAAGCACTAAACACGTTCTGAACTCTCTTACAAGTGAGTGAAAACTGAGGTTTGGCATATTCATTCAGAAAGAGTGTTTCAGATGCAGCTATGACAGAGAAGGTGGACAAGAGATGTCAGGCAGCCCTGAGACAGGGAGTTTGGGGTGATTCTGTGTCTGAGGAACCCTCAGAAAATAGTTTTGCTCTATGTATTTTTTAATGGTCAGTTTGGACTTTAGGAGAAAAAAGATAATATTTTTTATGGCAAACATTTGATTTCTCTAAGGATATGTCTCTACACCTAAAAAGGAAGTCCACTTACCAAATGCCATTTCTTGCGGTAGCTGTAGCTGACACGGTCAATGTCAGGGCACCTGAGCAAAAGGAGGCAGATTATCCCCCAGATAAAGGCTTGGACACCATGAGGCCATCTCCCTGCTGGGAAGGAATTATCATTTCATCTGCAAGTGCAGTGACACTGTTTGCATGGGGATTTGGGATGATCTCAGAAAAACACGTGTGAAGTGTTCAAATTACTTACAGCTATTAGTTGTGATCACCTGAATGCAAGAAAGAAAACAAGAGCTAGAAACACAGAAAGAGACAGAGATAGAGAGAAAGCTAAAGGCAGAGACAGGGAAAGTGAGAGAGTGCTCTGAGGAGGTATCAGGGGAAACATTGAGATGCCTGAAGACACCAGGTGGAAATAGTATGTCAAATGAGTACTCTGGGTTCTAAGATGTGAGAGAAAGAAGGCGAGAACAAAAGGCCGGTTGTGTTTCTTGATAAGCTTAGGCTTTTGCCTCCTAAACAGTACTATTTTTCAATTCTGAGAACTTTGAAAAAAATGCAGTCCAGAAGAGAGAAGAAAGAATTTAGAAAAGAATTGTCCCAGTGTTAGAAACCAACTTGGAGGAAGTGGAGAAACTTTTATTCACTGTTTTTATAGGCGTGTTAAGCGTTTAATGTGTGGCCAACATGATTCTTGGTGTAGGAGTTGTATCATAAAAAAAAAAGACTTTCAGAAAACCTACTTGTATCAATACCATAGTTAAGATTGATCGATATTAGACAATAACAAATCATGAATAAAAAACCTAATATGTGCAGTGTGCACCATTTGAGGGTGTAACAGAGAGAATGGCCTGAAAAATGGTAAAAATGTTTCCTGTCTCTTTAAAACTCCCTCACTCTTTTTGAAAACTAAAACCTACATCCCTGCCTCAGGCTGGTGGTCAGGAGGGACAGGGGGTGTCCTTTGTTCTGTGCACCACAGGAAATGGCTGAAAGGAATTATCTGTATGGAGATCATGGGATTGTCTTAACCAAAGATAGGATTAATCAGAGGTGATGAAATTGTTTTAGCTGAATATGGGATTAATCAGAACCATCTCCTTTAACAGCTCTGTATTTCTGCTCAGAGGCAGGACGTTGGTACTTTAAGACAGGAGTCAGCCAACCTCCTCATTTGCTGGCAAATTAATAAATTTCTCTTTCCTTCTCCTCAAACCACTTGTCCTCATTCTTCTGATGCAGACTGGAGGACAAGTGCCACACTTTTGCTAAAACAGGCACCACTGAATAACCAATCTGTGAGCAGCAAAGACTAGCACTGAGTCCCCAGTGTTGTAACATTTCCTTAAATAATCAGCCAGCTACACGGTTGCAGGTTGATTATACTGGGCCACTTCCATCATGGAAGAGGTAACATTTTATTCTTACTGGACTTGATGCTTATTCTGGATGTGGACTTGCCTTCCATGCATGCAATCCATGGACTTAGAGAATGACTTATCCACCATCATAGTAATCCACACAGCATGACTTCTGATTAAGGAACTCACTTCAGGGCACATGAAGTGCAGCAATGGGCCTGAGCACATGCATTTGCTGTTTTTATCACGTTCACCACCACCCTGAAGCAGCATGCTTGATAGAATAGTGAACGGCCTGTTGATAGAATAGTGAACGGCCTGTTGAAGGCTTTCCTTGCAGGGCTGGGGCAAGATTCTCCAGAGCACTGTGTATGTTCTGAATCAGCACCCAACCTATGGTGCTGTTTCTCCCATAGCCAGGACTCACAGAACCAAGAATGAAGAGCTGGAAATGGGAGTAATCCTACTCACTAGTACCCCTAGTCATCCACTAGCAAATTTGTGCTTCTTGTTTCCACCACCTTATGATGTGTTGGCCCAGAGATCTTATTTCCGAAAGGAGGAAAGTTTCTACCAAGATACACACAATGATTCCACTGAACTGTGCATTAGATCTGCTGCCCACTGTGGACTTCTCATGCTGATAAATGAACAGGCAAGAAGGGAGTTTTGGTGTTGGCTACAGGATGGATCCTGACTCCCACAGAGACACTGGACTGATACCCCAAGGTGGAGGTAAGGAAGAGTATGTCTGGGAAGGAGAAGATCCCTTAGGGCATCTGCTACACTCTGTGATTAAAGACAATGGAAAATGACAACATACCAATCCAGGTAGGATCACTAATGTCCCAGACCTTGCAGAAATTAAGGTTTAGGTTACCCCACCAGGGAAAGAACATGACCAGCTGAGGCGCTTATATAAGGCGGAAGAAATATGGGATGTGCAGCTGAAGAAGGTAGTTATAAATACCAGATATGGCCATATGACCAATGATAGATAGGAAGACTGTAGTCATGAGTTTTTATTATTTATTCTGTTATGAATATGTTTGCAGGTGTATGTCTCTCTGTGCTTTTAGAAATGTGCATATATATATATATGTGGGCTTATGTGGCTTTATATCTCTGTGTGTTTATACTAACTGTTTTCTTTCTTCTTTTATCTCCTCATCATGTGACCTAAGATATCTTGACTTTATAGTAGAGTATCTATGTTCTGCTAACTTTATTTCATGGTATTTAGGTTAAAGGCCATCAGGTTTAGATTATTCTGGGTGCGTCTGTGAGGGTGTCTCTGGATGAGATTTGAGCCGCACACTGAAGGAGGCAGATCGCCCTCCACGGTGTGGGAGCCTCACCCAGCCACAGATGCAATGAGTAGAGTGAATGATGGGGGAAGGTCGGCTGAGCTCTGTCTCACTGGTCCAGCTGGGTCTTCTCCAGCCTTCAGTCCCAGACTCGGATGGGAACTCACACCATCGGCTCTCCCAAGTCCCCAGTTTTCCAAATTCAGGTCTTGAGACTTCTCAGCCTTCACAACGTCATGTGTCAATTCCTCATAAAATCTCTTTGTGAGTGTGTGTGTGTTTGTGTATGTTCTATAAGTTCCCTTTCTCTGGAGACTCTAGACTAATGCAATTGTTGAAGACTGTTTCCCTGGACTTGCGGAACTCAGACCAATAAAGAAAGACTTTGCAATTATTCAAACATTGAATAATTCAGGTACAGATTTTTTCAGTTATACAGAAGGAGGAACACAAGGGACAGTGAGACACAATAGCAACTGTATGTCAAGCAACCTGAGTCACCTAAGTGTGGGAACTCTGGAGAAGGAGAGAACCAGGCCTGAGTCCTGGGCACTGCTAGGGAGGTGGGGGATGGGCACTGTCGACCAGAAAGAGCGTGGGGTGGGCTGTTCTCAGAACTGAGGGTATCCAAGAATGCAGGGAGCCAGTCACCCAGTGTCATGTGTACCCTACAAGTTAGTGTTCCTGGAGTTTATCTTGAAGGTGAAGTGTAAACTTTCAGCAAATGGATGCATGAGCAGATTGCTGATGTAAGAAACCATCTCTCAGTAGGGAATGGAGGGTGGGAGCACCGTGTTGATAATGAACAATGATGAAATTCCAACAGTAATCTGATGATGTGCCCATCAGTATTCTAAGTGGCTTATGGATTTCTCATGCAAGCCTCCCTAAGCTCCTAGGTCATAAACACATTTACAGTTGAGTGGGATGAGGCACCAAGACTTCTTTGCCTTTTTCACAGTTAGGAGTTTGGGAAAGGTGCCTCCTCTGCTCAGATTATCTCAGGAATCTGACTGTGAGAAGGCACAAATATGTTAATGTCCCAGGACGTGTGTCCGGTGGGGCATGTGGTTACCTGTGATGAGTTTGCTTCGTAGGGAGGAGCCGTGTTTTCTGGGCTGGAGGGTTTAACTCAGTTATGACCTTCAACAACATTGAATGTCAGGCAGAGGTGCCTGTGTCTCATTTAGAGTAAGCTGTGACCTGGGGAAGGGTTTGATCAGGAAAAGTTCAGCAACAGGCAGTGGTGGAGCTGTGAGAATAATGGATGTTGGCGTGGAGTGAGGGCCCACAGGATGGGACCAGGAGGGAGGCTGATGTAGCACGGACAAGACATCTTCAGCCTCAGTGACTTTGGGTGTGGAGATGGACCAGGGGACACGTGTGGGATGAGCTCAGGCAGAGATATTCAGATGTGCTCGCTGTGTGGAGCGGATGAGGACATGGAGCTGAGGGCTGCTCCACCCTCTGCCTCGTTTCACTGGAGCAGCCAACGGGGCCATCACAGGACAGATGACCCCAGGAGGAGAGGAAGGATCTGGGAGATGTTTATAAGAAGTTATTTGACTGGCAGAGAAAGCATAACCTCTCTCCTGGCCTGGCTGTGTGGTTTTGTTTCTCCCAAGCACTTCCTCCCTCTAACCTCCCCATTTCTATAAGTAGCAACATCTGGTCTTCATCCCTGTCTTTAAAACCTCTCAGTCATTTCTGCTTCTTCACTACCTCTTCTCCCCTGCCCACAGCTCCTCATCCTGTACCTTGGGTTCTCTCTCCCCGCTTTGGGCCAGGCACTCATTGGAGGAAATTCGTAGTTTCCGTTTGAGACACAGGGGCCACATGCACTGACAGTCAACCCTCAGCGGGTGACATCCTCCCTCCCACTTCCCTCATTGTGGAAAGCTGACAAGGACCTCTCCTTTCAAGGTTGTTATCAGGGTCTGCAGTTCCTGAGACATGGAAGGGGTTCAGTCTGGTGTAGTTTAAACGACCAGATTTGCACATACAGTATACAAGCCTTTATGGCAAGAATGGTTAATTGGCCCCCAGATCTTTCCTCCTGGCCTTCAATGTAAATAAGAAGCTGTGATCCATTCTCGGTTTAATGGCAGAGGACCAGAAATGCTTCCTAAATGTACGAATGCTGCTGCTCATCTTGAATTCCATACTCAGCCAAATTACTATTTTAAAATGAAGGTGGAAATTTCATTGGTGGGGTGCTTGAGCACTGTCGCCCTCAGGGCATCTCTGATCTGGAGGGAGTCCACCTCACATGGAAATCCGGAGTATGGTTGGCTTTTTCTGGAATAAGGAATTTATAGGGTTCCATATCTTTTCCCTCTTTTTCTTATGGAGCTAAAAATGCCATAACATAAAATTAACTATTAAGCATTTTAAAGGGTACAACTTAGTGGCATAAAGGACATTCACAATGCTGTGCAAACACCCATGTATCTCCTTTCAAGACATTTTCTTCTCCACAAAGCAGAGCCCCAAACCCACTGAGCAGTCCCTGTCTACTCCCCACCTCTCATCTCATCTCCTGGCTGTTGAAGCTATTATGAGGGCACCAAGGCCTTTTCATTTTTAAAAAACTTTCTTTTTTCTCCCCATGTTCCATTTTGTGAATCTGCACTGCTACATCTTCAAGTTCACTCTTCCTAATTTCTTCATGTCTAGCCTGCGGTAATCTCAGAAAGTCATTTATGGTGAGGTATTTCATAGCTAGGCTCAACCCGCGTCCAGATTTAACCCACTTGTCATTAACTTGCAATGGACCAACAGGCAAACAGCAATGACAAATGGCTGGATGGACAATAGACAGGGTAGAAGGGTAATACACAAGGTACTCGCTCAGCTTCCGTTCCTAACAGGCTGACGGTTCTCAGGCAACACATCTGCACACAAACCCTGACATTCCCCACGTGCTAAAGGAGAATTGTAAAATTCTCCAGACAGGCTCCTATTGTCACATCTGCCAGGTGCACAGCACAGAGGCCTTGGGCACATTGACACGATACTCAGTCCTGGTCTCCTTCCTGTTCTCCAGGGCAAGCTGCACCCGGATGGCTATGGCATGCTTGTCCCTGCCCCTCCACACCCTGTGATGCTGGGCTGTGGCTCTGACATCTGACCCCTGCTCTCCCTCCTGGCCCAGGTAGGCCCTGTCTCTAGAGGGTGATAAAGTGGGCGCAGGACTCAGAGAGGAGGCAAGATGTCACCGCGTTGCTCTCAAATATCCCCCCTCTAAACTGAAACCTCCCAAGTCTGCAGATGACAGTGCACGAAAGAAATAATTGTTTGTGCAGATGTTGGTGGGTGGGGCTTCTTGGGTGGAAGAGTCTGCAAATGCCCAGATAGATCTGGGATGGTGGCGGGTTCTTGTCTAGGATGCCAAGACACCAGGGGTGGGAGCTACTAGACCACCTTTGCCTAGTCCCTGAGCCAGTGTCCTATGGTATGAGTGGGTCACAGCCTGGGGTCTTCCCATCCTTTCTTCTCCTGTGTGTTCACAGAATTCTGTACCTCCCTCTCAGGCCTCTCAGTTTGGGGCTTTCTGCATGTTTTCTTGGCTCTTAAAAGATCCTCTTCTAACTCTAAAGGGCTTTATGTTTCAGAGGATGCTCATTCTTTATGCCTTTTCTGCCTGTCAGGGCCCAGTGCTTCCAGGTAGTTAAAAGCATCTGTTAGATCTGATATCTCCAGTGGCCTTGTCTGACATCTCAATCACCTGCTCACACCAGGGAGGAAGCTGAGGACCCCGCTCCACCCCAGGGCTCCTGGGGCTATCAGTGACCTCCCAGGTGAGGGGTCAGCCCCAAGAGGAGGAGCCAGACAAGGAAATTGGGCCATGGAAGGAAGAACCAGCAACTCCTTAGAGTCACAGGCCAGGAAGTGACTGGAGGGGGCAGCAGAGCACCAGGCAGGATCCCAGGCAGAGCTGGGGTCCTGGGGCAGAGACCTTCCTCCAGTTCCTGGGGTGGGCAAGGTGGTCTGATAGAGATGGAGGAGGACATCACTGCAGCGCCGCCGTGACGTCCTCCTCAAACTGGGAGACTCGGCCTCTCCAAGGAGACTGCCCTGTGGTTTCCCTCAGACCTCAGTCTCAAGCTCAGGAAAGACCCAGCCTGGTGTCTGTGTTTCTTCCAGGAGAAGAGAATCAAGTTCTCAGGTCTGTGACCCCCATGAATCAAGGCCCATGTGCAGTATGGTTCTTGGACTCAATCCCACCCCGACATCTGCCTGGAGTCCACATTCTCTCTTGACAGAGATGCTTCCCTTGGCCACATTCGACTCAGCTTCCCCTGAGCTCTTTTCCAAGTAGACCTGACTTCTGGCATCTGTGTTCTCCTCTGCGCTGTCCAGTATTAGGAAGATCCTTCTAAGTCAGTTTAACCCCATGTATCTGCTCACACTGCACATCTGATGGGGCTTCTGAAGGTGACATCTGGTCACTTTGACTTGCCTTCAGCATGGACCCTGCTAGGTCTGCTTAACCAGAATCTCCCTTACCCTTGAGCTTTTCTCTAAGTAATTTTACACCACTGACCCCTCCCACCATGCTCATTAGCTGTAAATTCCCACCTGCCCGAGCCATGCACTTTCTTTCCATTTTCTTTCCCACACTGCAAAGTCCCATCGCTGTGGTCCCTGCAACTATCACATTGGTCCAGAATAAAGTCTTCCTCACCATGCTGTAACAAGTGGCATTGAACAATTTCTCTTTATCACCCTGAGAAGGTGACCCAGGACTCTACGAAACAGAAGTCCAGACCACTGGGCTCTGCCCACAGAGAACCAGAAGTTGACATGGATGGGGGATGACACACGGAACACAATCCTAAGACACAGACAGACAGAATTGGCTGCAGTCCCAGAAGAATAAAGGACACAGAGACAAGGCATGGTTTCAGACTGCTGCACAGAAATGTGCCAGTCATTTATTTATATACAGTTTAATTGGGCAAGCGTCCCGCAGCTATTTTCTCATGCCAGCTACTTTCCCAGCTACTTTTCGGTATGTGACTTCCCACGGCCAACAACACCTGCTTTTCCAGTCAAAGCAAAAAAGCATGGCCTTCTACAAGAGGCCTCTTTGATGTTTTTCACTGTTTTCAGATAACAAACAATCTCGGCTCGAGTGCGAGACCATGAGTCCTTGGCCGTCTTGCAGCGCCTAGCACCGCGTGCTGGTTACCAGGCAACCTGGGCTCACATGCGAGGCCACAGGTCCTTGGCCGTTTGCCTGGAGAAACAGTTCCTTCAGCCGGTCAACAAGCCACATCCTGCTAATCGTGGGAACAAGCAATGGGCTCCCGTTCTGCTGACTTGGGGTCTCGGCCAATCTGACCCTGGGACGGCTCGCTTCAGCTCCCTTCAGGAAGTGACCTGCAGATTCAGGTAGTGTGGTGGCTGCAGAGGGCGTCCCTCACCTGCTCAGGGTATATCAGCTCTGAGGTCACAACCAATCTCCTAGGGAAAGTTCTCTTTCTGTGTGAAGACAACCATCTTCAGTTCACAAAGAAACCAGAAGAAAAGGTTGGCAATAAAATATCTGTTATGGAAAGAAACTCAAACATAGCAGATACATAACATCATTCACTGCCTGTCAAATAGCCAATCCCTTCTAAACACTGTTTCCCCCATATGTGTAAGAAAGGCAGGTGAGAGATAGGAGGGAGGGCATATTATCAAGGAAAAAAAAACGTTTTTGAGGAGGGTGTGTGCTCAGTAGGATGTACTTCAAACCGACAAATGATTGTTGTGGAAGTGTAGTGGGTAGAGCAAAGTGTTGGTGGAATTTTAAGTGAGAAGCCAGAATTAAAAAGAGCCTGTAAATTATAATACATTTCATGTAGGTAAAGAAAGATAGGGTTCACGTACATGAATAAATGGGGAGACACAATAACGATGGCCAGCATTCATCTAGCATTTTCTGATGAATAAACTTGGTTTTATTTCATGGAAACATCATTAAAAAACCCAATGAAGTCTATTCATTTCCCTAGGAGATTTTAATAAAAACTAAGATGTTAAGTGGTACTTCATATAACTGAGGGTACCATAACAGCTATGTGTTTGTGTATATGCATGTGAGCATGTGTGTATATGGGTGTAACTGTGTGTGCATACCTGTGTGTTCTTATGTATGCATGTAGGTTTGTACCAGCTCATGATGGAACTCAGTTCAGGAGAAGAAATACAGTGGTTTTGTTTCTCTATGGTTGATCTGCTCTTGGTCATGAGCTGCCCCTTCTGAATAGCAGGGAGAACACACACACATGCACATGTTTCCTAGAGTTGCACTTCAGCCCTTCCCAATCATTTAAATCACTTTATTTGGCCTAATTTCATCTTCCCAATCTCCTTCTCCCTGAGCTCCTTCCCAGGGTGGTGTGGAGGGTGGAGGGAGCTGGTGTTGGAGGTGATGGTTGGGTCCATGGAAGGCTCCGTGTCCTCCTGCTGATCCTTGGGTCTTAGCTGACTGGGGTCTGTGGGGTTTGTCACAGGGCTCTGGAGGACCTGCTGGTGCCCGTGCCTGATGGTGTCGGGTCCTCTCTCTCTCTGCTTCCTCAGGGCCAGGAGACCCTCCCTGTGGACTCACCATCCGCTTAGGTACAAGGGTTGAGGGGATGTCAGTGAGTATCTGCTGCTCCATCTGGTCCAGATGTGATCTCTCCTCTCCTTCATGTAGGGCCCCCTACAGCCCCTTAGCATGCATTTACCCCCTGGACACACCTCTGGGGAATTGGAGTGGAGTCATAAACACATGGAGACCCTCCCTCTCTGCCTGGCCATGCTGCACCAACAGGTTTGCCAAATGAGGCTCCCCCTCCAGGTGGTGCTTGGGGGCTGTGGAGCAGGAGGGATGTCTTCTTAAAGACACCCACAAAAAGTAAGCCGAATGGGACATTCTCACCCCTAGTGGTTTGCAGAGTAATTTTAGCTTTAATCTAAGTGGTGAAAGTTTTGACCCTATAAATGGGGTTAACACAACAGACACATCCCAGCCCACTGCAGATTCAGGGCTCTTCTGTCATGTGAGTGTGTGCATGTCTGTGTGTGCACTGAGTGCAAGTGTTTGTGTGCATGTGTTAGTGTGTGTGTGTACGCATATGAGTGCCTGTTCCCTGCATGTGCTCGTGCGAGTAGTTGTGGGTAGGTGGGTCCGTTCTCTGCCTTTTCCCAGCCACACCTCCCAGCAGCCCCTCCCTCATTCATCCCTGATACTCGCTCCATCAGGAAACACTGGCACCAGCTCTAAGTCCTAAGGTGAGCATGCTCAGGGGACCTAATGTGCAGCGTGGATGGTGATGGATGTAGTAGTGAATTTGATTGATCTAATCATTGCACAATTGACTGTATAAATATATCAAATCGTCATATTCTATACCTTGCATATTTTCAATGCTTGTTAATTAAATACTTTTTAAAAAAACAAAGACAATTGAAAATACCGACAACTCCATGGTGGCCCTTGTTTTGTCCACTCAGCTTGAATACCTGTGAAGGCAAAGACGGGGTGCAAATGACCTGCACACCTCAGGAACTGCCACAGGGATGCTAGATGTTAGGGCTTTAAAACTACTGATGCACAAAGTGTGACCCAGACAACCAGCCTCAGCTCTCACTTGCATATGTGCTGACCTCCACTTGTGAGGTCAGCAACTGAACCTAGGAAGGTCTGTAGGGTCAGCTGAGCAGATAGGTACAATAGAGTCTCTGTGGTACTTGGGATTCACAGGAGACATCTGGGACCAGTTGGGAGACTGCAACACTGTTCATGAAATCACCTGGGTGGCTGCAGCTGAGTCTCTGGAAATAGCCAGGTAACTTTAAGTGGGTCTCTGGAAAGAGCCAGGTGGATGTAGCTGGGTCAGTTTTTAAGTGAGCAATGCAGTACTGGGAGGTATATTCATGTTGGTGTGGAACCATTACCACCACCCATGTCGCAATTTTTCATGTTCCCCAGTTGAAACTCTCTACCCATTAAACACCAACTCCTCATGCATGTTCTATCCTCCCAGCCCCTAGTAACCAATATTCCACTTATTGTTTCTATAAGTTTGACCATTCTAAACACCTCATATAAGTAGAGTTATATAATCCTTCTCTTTTCATGACTGGCTTCCTTAATTTAGCATAATGTTGCAAGTTTCATCCATGGGTAGCATGTGTCATTTGCAATTTGATTCCATTTTAAGACTGAATACTATTCCACCATATGTCTCTACCACCACCTGTATATCCATTCATCCATCAGTGGACATATGGGTTGTTCATAGTTTTTGGTTATTGTGAATAATGCTGCTATTAATGTGGGTGCATGAATATATGTTCAAGTCCATGCTTCGATTTATTTTGGATATATACTCAGAATTCAATATTCTGGATCATGTGGTAATTCTATGTTTAATTTCTTGAGGAATTCTATAAATTTGGGCAAGTATTTGTTCCATGTTTGTTTTCTTTGGTAGTCAAATGAGCAATATAAAGCCATGGTTATTATCATTTTTATTCAGTACTGCATCCATTAATTAGCATATATGAGCCTATGAATACGGGAGTTGGGATTAGTTAAGTAAATGATGCAATGTTCTGGAGGGCAGTTGTAGATCAGAGATCATTCTTGGACTGTTTGTCTTCCTTGTCCGGCAGGCAAAGCAGGACTGTGAGACTCGGGCATCACTGACAGTGAACACAAAGGGGCTCAATGTCGGGAAGCCTGACGCCACCAGGACAGAGATGCTCCTCAGCCACTGGCTTGGGTTCTGCAGCTGGGTTATCCAATATGACAAAATAGCAGCTAGAGCATGAAAGGAGACAAACATGCTGACCAGGATGAGGATAGTGTGTGTGGCTCTGGTTTCATGGGAAGTTCTGGGGGAAAAGCAGCTGCTGCGGATGTGTTGGACTCTCTGCTTGTGCCTGTGTAGGACGAGGACCATGGAGCTGCTGGACCAGATCATAGGGCCAAACACAAACCATCCGTGAAGAAGAAAATGACTGCACTTAATGGAAAGATCAGTCTTTCTGGAATGGGTGAGGAACAATATTTATATACTTTTTCCATACTCATGTTTTTGTTGTACATTTGGCCAGTCTTGCAATTGGGATATTTACCATAAAATGCAAGACATAGCAGAGGAAACAGCTGAAAACAATGCACTTTGGAGATATAATATGAAGGTCCATCCACCTAGAGATGTTTGGACAAAGTTTAATGGCTTAAAAGCCACTGAGGAGGCAGGTGGTGCTGAGGGAAACACCCCTGTCTACTCTATGTAAATAGAAGACAAGTTTACATCCAGCCTCATCCAGGAAAGCTTCCAATCCTAAAGTTGCAACTGTCTGAGGGATCCCTTTAAAGCAAAGAACCAAGTTGTTAGCTAAGACCAGCTGGTTGAGGATCAAGTCTCTGGGTTTCAGCATCTGTGCAGTGATAATAGTAAAGTTACAAAAACAAAGAAACGAAGCATTTCCAAGGTTCCAACACCAGTCTGAATGACAAAGACAATGTCACAATTTAAGTTAACAGAGACTAATCCATCCATTTAGAGGAAATGGTGGTTTCATTTTACTTGAATCAGAGGAATCTAGACACTGAAATAAAATTAATTTTATTCTCACTGGATCCATAAAATGCCTTTTTTTCCCCACAAAACCCATTATTCCAAGCAAATACAAACATTCAGAACAGGTCTTTTGTAAGTACAAAGCTATTTATAGCAGAATAATTTTTTGTAACACCCCAGTGACCTGAACTCATGCAATCTCAATCAGAGAGAGCCTGAGCATCCCTAAACATCCCACAGTGGAGCACTGGGCAGCTGTGGATGTGATGAGGATGTCCCTTGAAGGGTGATCCACCAGGACATACAGTTACGGGGGTGGTTAGAGAAGGAAGCCCTAGAACATCATGTGCAGTTACCTGTATTTAACTAAGAACCAGAGAGAAATAGTATTTTGTCATACCTTTATGTGTGCCTATATTTTCATATTTAAAAGGAAGAAAATAGATCAAAACACGCAGACGCAGATACTTGTGAGGGTGAGAGAGTGCAGTGCAGAGGAGACAAGATGAAGCTAGACAGATCTAATCATGTCTTGTGAGTTGTTTTCATTTAGAAATACATACAAAAAATTTTAAATATAATTTATAAACCTAAAGACAAAATCCAAAAAATAGAAAAGAAATGAACCTAAAGTCATACAAAACTAGAGCTCAAAAAGAGCAGGGGGGGGGGACCAAGGGCAGATGGCTGACTAGAGTCATCACTCACCAGACCACCCCAGAGGGAGGAAGGTTTTAGGCAAAGGAGAGGGGAGAAAGGACACAGCTCAGGTGGAGGTCCGAGGAGGAGGTCCGTGAACCTGACGGACACCTCATGGAGCAAAACTGCAAAGCAAAGCAGGAAGAGGATAAAGGGAAATAAGATATTGCCAAGGATCAAATCTAGAGAGGCCTGGAGCACAGTGAGGAGGAGGGGAGGGACCCCTTTCTCCTTCACATCCCTTCAGTGATCAGCAGGTGACCAAGTTCCTCAGAAGCTTTTCCACCTCCACAAACCCAAGCAGTGTGGTGACTACGGAATTGTGGGGAGACTTGGCACGATCCTAGTGGCCAGAGAGCCGGCATGTCCGTTCAGACTCTTATCCTCCCACTCCCCTCCCGCACCCACTGCAACAGGGGGAGCGTTTAAGCCTAGAAGTTGGCAAGCGGCCGACTCTCCCCAGCTAGCGCGTCCTCCAGTCTGCGGTTTTCACGGACGGGGGCCCACGCCTTTCCCCTTGAGGACCTGCAGTGGACCTGGGTGTCCAATCCGCACTCTCCCTGCCCACCGGCATTTCCTGCAGATGCACAGGGGTGGGCCAGATACTCGGGCCAGATCCTGTGCCCCCAGGACTGGAGGGGGTTGTCAGGGGGCACAGGGAGAGATTTGGGAGCTGGACTAGGGAGGTGAGGGAGCCCACATGGGGGAACAGACGAGAGAACATAGTGGCGGTTTGAGATGCAGAGATCTGGGGCAGCGCCCATCCCCCCATATGAAAGCTGTGCTGTTAGACTAGCGTGTTTCCTCTGCGGGGAAGGTCCCAGCTCATGTGCCATAGCAACCACGTGTGGCACGTTCAGACACCCATTGGCACCTGGACACCCAAGGGCAGTTGTAACACCAAGAGGGGAGGCTATCAGTCCTGACAGCCAGCCAAGGAATTATGAAACCTTCCTCACAACCAGCCTTCCTGGCCTACAGAACCTACCTGAACCCTTGTCCCAGAGGCTTACCCCAGTGGGCAGAGAAACGACCCTGGAGCCCTGTTGATGCTCAAAGCTGCACTGTCTGACTAGGGAGGGTCTTCCAGAGGGGAAGATCCCAGCCTGTGGTCCCACAATAACTATGCATGGTGTGTGCAGGTGCCCATTTGCAACCAGACACAGGAAGGAAGTTGTAACATAGGTGGGGCGGAGCTCACTTCTGACAGCCAATTCAGAAGTTGCAACCCTTTCCCCATGAGCAGTCAGCCTGGTTTGGAGAGCCTGCCCTCACCCTTCTTCCCAGCGGCTCTCCCTAGTGGCCATAAAGTAACCTTTCACCCGGGCTTAGGCTTTGCAAAGATTTCTAAGCTCACTCAACCTAACCACATCCATCCTTTCTTCTCCATTCACCTCTGCTGTGGTGGAGAACAAGGAATACCTGGGAGCTACAGAGCTGCTCACAAATTCGGTGGCATTCAAGTGCTTCTCCTGAGAGACTAGAGCTTGTCCAGGCACAAAAAGATGCCTAATGTTGGCTCTTTTCTGGAAACATCAACCATTGACAGGAAGAACAACTCTATAGCTCATTACAGCATCTACCCACTGAGTCAAACAGGGCGTGGCTGACTCTAACTCACAAGCATCACCCACCAACTCAGAGATTAAGTTGGGGGACCCAATACAATTCACACTGTCGGAAGAGGGGAAGACAACAGGATAGAAGTAACCCATGGTGACACTGCTTTTTAGGAGAGAAACAAAAGTTATAGGCAGCTCCATCCATGAGGGGTCTTCCTCCTCCATGCAGACCTCTGAGCCAATCAGGGAGCTACTCAGAGTCTGTGAAGAGACATTGCCCCAGAGAGAAGGTGCAGCAGAGATCTGCTGTCTGCCGATCCCAGGTTTCTGCAACTGGCATAATCCTGATTGTTCTGGAGCATGGAGCCAGGTCCACTCGTGACCCAGCCTCCCAGCTGTAGCCTTTGCATCGCTCTCACTGGGCTAGAGAGGGAACGGATACTCCCCCATGTCATGCCCTGTGACTGTGGCTGAGAACACCTCTTCCCTGGCATGGGAGGTGAAGAGAGGAGGATCCTCAGACACCACAGGCACCACTTGGGAAGCCTGCAGTGACTTCTTCAGTGGGTCCTAGGAATTGAGGAAGAATCTTGGCTAACCAGCATCTCTGGGCCATGTATGTAGAACCTGGGTTGATGAGACAAACCACTGCCCAGATAATGGGCAATCAGTAGTTCCCACACTGGTGGAACAGCCATCCTTATGAGTGGCTATGCTCCCTAAATCCCCAGAGAAAGGTCAGAGGCTCTTATTGTGGTGTAGTTCTGCCCCTGTAGCTTGAGGGCCCCCGTCAGACTTACAACTCCACCTCAGAGACTCCAGAGCTGTGGCTGGACACTAATATCACACAAGTGAGTCCTCCACTACTGATGTGCTGGCAGAACTTTTTAAAGGTCAAACATTTGACTAACCCTAGGCCTGAATAGCCATTACTTGTTGACTTGGTTCAAGAGAGTACCCAGCAAAGAACAGGTGCCCTGCAATCCTATTTGCTCGGGGCCAAGAGAAGAGGAGGCAGATGAGAAGAAACCAGCAAAAGAACCCTGGAAACATGAAAAACAAAATAGTTTGACACCCCCAAGGAAAAACTATGGAGCGACAGTAGTGGACTCTAACCACAAGGAAATTGCCAAATGACAGAAATGGAATTGAGAATATGGATGGCAAATAAGATCAATGGAATTGAAGAGAAAGTTGAAGACAGACACAAAGAAGACAAAAAAATACTTTGAGAAATAAATGAAAAAATGTGAAAAAAAATCACTAGAGAGCTAGATGACATAAGAAAGGATATAATAGAACTTAAAGAAATGAAAGAGTTATGTAGGGAATTTTAAAACACAGTACAAAGCTATAACAACAGGCTAAGCCAAGGAGAAGAAAGAGTCTCAGATCATGAAGACAAAGCTTTAGAAATAACAAAGTCATTCAAAGAGGCAGAGAAGAGTATAAAAAATCTGAACAACCATGGAGAGAGATATCAGACTATGTGAAGTGAACTAATATATGAATTACAGGTATCCCTGAGAGAGAAGAAGAAAGAGCTAAAAGCATGGAAAACCTATTTGAAGAAGTTGTGGCAGAAAACTTCCCTGGTACAGACCAATATCGCTTATGAATATAGATGCAAAAATTTTCAACAAAACTCTAGCTAATCAAATCCAGATGCTTATCAAGAAAATAATCCATCATGACCAAGTTGGTTTCATCCCAGGGATGTAAGGATGGTTCAACATACGCAAATCTATAAATGTAATTGGCCACACAAACAGAAGCAAAAACAAAGACCATATGATCCTTTCAATAGATGCAAAAAAAGCATCTGACAAAATTCAACACCCTTTCATGATAAGACCAGTTAATAAAATAGGCATAGAAGGGACATACCTAAAAATCATAAACCTTAAAATTTGTACCCCCATAATATGCTGAAATAAAAAAAATAAAATAAATTCAGTCAATACTGAACATGAAGACAAAAAAAAGAAATCTCAACAAATTCAAAATAATTGATATCATATCATGTATGATATCTGATCTCAGACTAGAGCAGAATAAAAATTGAAATCAATCACAAGAGAAATACTAAAACTGACATAAAGTCAAGGAAATTTTAAAAAACCAACTGCTGAATGATTATTGGGTCAAGACTGAAATTAAGATGGAAGTCTTAAAATTCTTAAAACTGAATGACAAATGGGACATAAGCCAACAAAATCTATGGGCAAAAAGCATTCCTCAGGGGAAAATTCATAGTCTTAAATGCCAACATCAAAAAGACAAAGAGATCACAAATTAACAATGTGATGGCACAGCTCAAGAAACTAGTAAAAGAAGAACACATGAAACTCAAAGCCAGCAGAAGAAAATCAATAATGAGAGTCAGAGCAGAACTAAAAAAATTGGAAAACAAAAATCAATACAAATGATTAATGAAACAAGTTGGTTTCTTGATAAGCAAACAAAATTGACAGACCATTTGCTAGATAAACTAAGAACAGAAGAGAAAGGACCCAAATAACTTCAATCAGAAGTGCAAAAGGTGACATGACTGATACCACAGAAATAAAAATATATCACACACGAACATCACATAAGTCTCTATGCACATAAACTAGGGAATCTAGAGGAAATGGGCTAGTTCCTGGAAATACAAAACCTCCCAAGACTCATACAGGAAGAAATAGATATCCTGAACAGACCAATAACAAACAATGAGATTGAATCAGGGATAAAAATCCTCCCCTAAAAATAGCCTTGGGTCAGATGGGATTCACAGCTGAATTTTATAAGACATACAAAGAAGACCTGGTACCCATGATACAGAAATTATTCCATAATGCTGAGAAGGAGAGAAGCTTCCTCGACCCATTTTAAGAAGCCAGTGTCACCTTGATACCAAGCCAGGAGAGGATGGAAAAACAAAAGAAGACAACAGACCACTATCCCTTATTAATACAGAGGTGAAACCCCTCAATAAAGTGCTAGGAAAGTGAATTCAATAGCATGTCAAGAAAATAATCCACAAGGACCAAGTAGTCTTCATCTCAAGGATGTGAAGATGATTCAAGAGACATAAATCAATATATGTGACTCACCACATAAACAAAAGCAAAACAAACACCATATAATCATCTTAATGATGTAGAAAAATCATTTGACAAAATGCATCACCCTTTTATGATAAAAACCCTCAACAAACCAGGCATAGAAGGAACATATCTCTTAATTATACAAGCCATATATGAGAAACCCATAGCCAACATCATTCTGAATAGGGGAAAGTTGAAAGTTTTCCCCCTAAGAACTGGAACAAGAAAAGGATGTCCCTGTCACAACCCCTATTCCACATAGTGTTGGAAGTCCTAGCCAGACCAACCGGGGAAGAGAAGAATATGAAGGATATCCAAATTGGGAAAAAAAGTCAAACATCACTCTTCACTCATGATATGATCTTGTATCTAGAAAACCACAAGATTCCACCAAGAGTCTTCTGGAATTGATAAATGAATTCAGCAAAGCCTCAAGGTACAAAATCAATGTACATAAATCAGTAGCATTTATATATATTAATAGCAATCAACACAAAAAGTCAAATCAAAGACTAAATAGCATTAACAATAGCTACAAAGAAAATAAAATACCTTGGAATATACTTAACCAAGAAAGATCTCTACCAAAAACGCTGCAAAACTCTGAGGAAAGAAATTGCGGAGGATACAAACAAGTGGAAAAGCACATCAGACTCATAGATGAGTAGAATCAGGAATCAAAATGTTGATACCCACAGTGATCTACAAATTCAATGGAAATACCCAAAGCAAGCTACAAATTCAATGCAATGAACATCAAATTACCAACATCATACTTCAGAGATCTAGAAAAAATACTTCTGTGGTTAGTTTGGAGCCAAAACAGACCTCAAACAGCCAAAGCAATCTTAAGCAAAAAGAAGAAAACTGGAGGCACCACATTCCCAGAATTCAGACTATACTATAAGGCCATAGTAACGCAAACATCATTAGATGGGTACACAAATGAAAACATAGACCAATGGAACAGAACAGAGAACCCAGATATAAAACCGTCTATCTATAATACAGTCAACTGATCCTCTTCAAGAAAAGACATACACTGGGGAAAAGAAGCCCTATTCAATAAATGGTGTTGGGAAAATTGGATAGCACATGCAGATGAATGAAACAGGATCCCTACCTCTCACCACTCACAAAAATTAATTCAAGATAGATTAAAGACTTACATCTAAGGCATGAAACCATAAGAATTCTAGAGGAATTCCCACATAGAGAAACTTTTTTAGATGTTGGCCTAAGCAAAGAATTTATGACTAAGACTCCAATGGCAATGAGGACAATAACAAAAAATAATAATTTGGATTTGATTAAACTAAAAAGCTTCCACACAGCTAGGGAAACAATTAACAGAACAAACAGAAAACCTAGAGAACGGGAGAATATATTCACAAGCTACACATCTGATAAAGGGCTGATAACCAGAATTTACAAAGAACTCAAGAAAATCAACAAGAAAAAACAAGCAACCCTATCTATAAAAAGTCAAAAGACATGAACAGAAGCTTCTTGAAAGAAGAAAGGCAGACAGTCAATAAAGCTATGTCAATAAATATGAAATGTCCAATTACACAGAAATGATTTAGTTTATTATATCTCAAACAAGAGGCAGTACAAGTAATCAAAGTATATCCCTAAACTATTCACACAGCTTTGCCATATTAACGGTAGCTTGTTTATGCCAGGAGTGAAGAAGTCCAGAGAGGAAGTGGCAATGAAATCACAAAAAGCATTTTTCACAGCTTGTTGAGAATTGAATAATTTTGTTTGCAAGAAGTCGTCTAAAGCCTGGATGAAGTATTAGCTGGTGCAAGATCTGCTGAATACAGTGGATGACAGAGAGTTTCCAAGTCTAGCCTCTGTGGCTTGAACAACATTGTTTGTGCAACATACTGTCAAACATTGCCTTGCAAAAGAATTGACTTGTCTCTATTGACAAAATCTTAGCTGCTTCATAAAAAGCCTCCTCATGATTTCATCCAATTAGTTGCAGTAGACACCTGCTGTAATTGATTGATCAGGTTTCATAAAGCTGTAGTGGATAACACCAGCACTGGACCACAAACTTATGAATATTCAGCTTTGAACTGTGTTTTGGCACTTCATCTTAGTCCAACCAGTGTGCTGAACACTTGAGATTGTCACAAAGAATCCATTTTCAACACATGTAACAATACAGTGTAGAAATCATTCACTTTTATGTCGTGACATCAAAGAAAGACAAGTTTTGAGATGATTTCTCTTCTGACATTCATTTAATTCATGCAGAACCTATCTTTCCAGCTTCTTTACCTTGATAATTTGTTTCAAATGGTCCAATATTTTTGCAATAGTAATATTGAACCTTGCTGCTAATTCACACGTGGGTTGTGGTAGATTACCTTCCACTACAGCTTTGAGCTCATCATTATCCTCCTGGTCTCAGGTCGCCCACACAGTTCATTTTCAGCATAAAAATCACCAGGATGGAACTTCTAAATCCCTGAAAGTAGGACGTGTGCATTAGCCACACCCTTCCAAAACACTTCATTGATATTTGGAACTGTCCGCACAGGATTAGTTCCACGAAGAACTCATATTAAAAATTAACATGAATTTTTGACTTCTCCATGGTTTCACAAACATTGCTCTTAAAAACATTTTAAAGATAATGAAAAGCCAAACTGTACATCTGAAAGAATGAAGAAACAAACACCACCTGTACTCACTATCAAATTGGAACTAGCCAATGTGCACACATGTGCAGAGAGGGAAGTAGAACTTAGAGGAAATGAACTGCAGGGGGAGGGGGAGAAGGAGGGGAGGGGAGTAAACCTACCTAATGGATACTATGGGTGACAGGCCCACTTACAGCCAGGACTCAAGCATTACAAGAGTGATCCATGTAACCCAAAACATTTGTACCCCCTTAATATTTTGAGGTAAAAAAGAGGACCCTTGTTATTTTTACAGTGGCTATAATGAGCAGAATGTAGAAATTGTTCAGAGATAAGGCCACATGGCTAGAATCCATTTTAAAATTTAAATATATCTCTATTAAATACAGTCAAGAATGCACGAATGTGTCTTGACCATTACAAAATTACCTTTCTTAACCTTTAGAATGATCCAATTAAATAATTGCTAAATAAACTGCTAAAAAGAATAAAATAACTTTTTATTAATATGTATTAGTTTTTAAAAGACAAAAATACTACATGAAAATAATTTACAGATTTTTCTTTCTAGAGACAGTGTTATATTTCTAATTGTTAGGTAAAAATCACTTAAGAAAATGTGTGTTATTGTACCAGTTATCCACGCAATTAAATAAATGTGGAAGAAATACTGCAAGAAAAAAGGATATAAAATAAGATGTGAAGAGATTCAGAGAGACCCTTGCCCTACATGGGATGTCTTAATATTTGAAATAATTTGACCAGCAAAATATGTGTGAAAAAACAATGTGTTTTATAACCAACTGCCAAAATTTGCAAATGTCTTGTATAGGTAGACACACACACAATACTGATCATAATACAAGGAATAGCTTAACCAACTATTTTTTAAAATTACAAAAACAACTGGAATATAGTGAAGCAAGGATATAGAAGAGGCAGCCTAGAAAATAATGTGAAGTATGATAGGTTGATAGACAGGGAGATAGAAAATTAATTAGATCTATAAATTGATTAATTTATAATTAATTATAAATTAAATTGATTATTAAATTGATTGATTAAATCTCTAAAATTTGGAGAGCTAGAGTCTTATAGATTTGAAAATACCAGAAAATTAGTGTATGAGTAAAAATTAATTTATAAAAATGTTGGATGAAAGTTTATTAAATTCATGGTATTAAAACATTTTGATATGTAATTGGAACTATAAATCCAATTTCTAATGGATGCCATATTGAATAATAAACTTAATTACATGCTGGCATATAAACAGACAGATTAATAGCAATAGATTAATTAATTAATGTACATAGAACCATAAATGTTTATTTAAAACATGAGTTGAAGGAAATAGTAATTAATGAAAACAGAATCCATGCAATAATTTTTAAATATTAGAGTATTTAAAATACTTAAACTTATTTGAGTTTAAAACATAAAATAAATGACATTATGGACACGACAAGCGTGAAGCTCTGACTTGGGTGAAGGAAAGGCAATATTTGTAACCTAAACGTTGTTACTCCCATAATATGCTGAAATTTAAAAAAAATTAAAAAATGAAACTCAGAATATTAGAAAATATTTCATTTTATTTCCTATTTTCCAAAACAATAAAAGAGAGGCTGTCTTTAAATTTTAGGTACTCAATTCTAAAGAGTAAACTGAAAAAGCATAGGTTTTCTAAACAGGAAAATTATATAGACAAGTATCTCAGTACAACAAAATTTCAAAAATACATGTTTTTTTTTAGGAATTATCATGAAAATACAAAATAATTTTTTTTGACATTTTGATTACATTATATATCTTTGCCTCTCCCTAGGAAGGATTAGAGGTATGCCCTTCCCCTCCACAATGCTCACCGCATCCCTAAGATGTGGGTCAACCCCCCGACTCCTGAATCCCTGGTGAACACTACCACCATGTGAGCACCTTAGTTTTAATCAGTCAGTACCAATTTGATGGCGAGTACATGTGGAGCCCGTTTTCCTGATCTTGTGTTGCCTCACTTTGAATAATGGGCTTAAGCTTAATCCAGGATAGTATAAGTGGTGCTAGCTCATTGTTGTGTCTTAGAATTGAGTAATATTCCATTGTGAACATATACCAAATTTTAATTGAGAATGCCATTTATCAAGAAATCCCAAAACAACAAATGCTGGCGAGGATGTGGAGAGATAGGAACATTCTTACACTGTTGGTGGGACTGCAAATTAGTGCAACGTTTGTGGAAAAGAATTTGGAGATACCTCAAAATAGAAATACCATTCAACCCAGTAATAGCATTGTTAGGCATCTACCCAAAAGAACATAAGACATTCTATTATAAAGACATCTGCACCCGAATGTTTATGGCAGCACAATTTACTATTGCAATGACGTGGGAACAACCCAAGTGCCTGTCAATTCATGAGTGGAAAATTAAAAAGAATTTTTTAAGATGATATTTTTATTTGAAAATATATTTCTTTGTCACATATTTATTACAGTCATAGCTTCACTTTGCATAATAATTCTTATCATAGCTTTGCATTTTTATGCTTAGACAGAAATTTTAAAAACCTAATTATGGTTTTTTGGTTTGGTATTATTTAAAGTAGAATGAGAGTAGAATCCTTCTACATTTGTATTATGATATGACATAAAAGTATAGTTTTCCTACTCACATTTAATTTGATAGAAAACTTTATAAAAATAAAATTTAGATGTTCTTTAAATGACTATACTGCACCAAGAAATCTACAGATTCAATGGAGGTCCTATCAAAACACCATTGTAATATTTTACAAAATTAGAAAAAACAATCCTAAAATTTATTAATATATGAAAACCAAAAAGAGCCTGAACAGTCAAAGCAGTCTTACACAGAAAGAATAAAGCTGGAGGCATCATATTACCTGACTTCAAATAATTCTACAGGGCTATAGTAACCAAAATGGCATGGTGCTTGCATGAAAATAGCCACAGAGATCAATTGAACAGCATAGAGAACCCCGAAGCAAGGCCACATACTTATGTCCAATTGACCTTTGAGAAAGTCAACAAGAACACTCTGCAGAAATGACAGCAGTCAGAGTGGCTACTACTAAAAATAATAGATGTTGGCAAGGATGCAGAGAAAAGAAAACTCTTATATTTTGTTGGTGGTACTTTAAATTAGTAAAACCTCTGTGGAAAACAGTATAGAGAGTTCTCAAATAAATAAACATGGAGCTACCATTTATCCAGCAATCCCACTATTGGACACCTACTCAAAGGAAAAGAAATTGTGACATCAGACAGGCACTTGCACTTACATGTTTTTAACAGTACAATTCACAATAGCAAAGATATGACATTAACCTAAGGGTCCATCAATAGATGACTGGATTAAGAAAATGGTAATACATGGACAATGGAATGCTATTCATCCATTAAAAAGAAGAAAATTATATATTTTGTAGCAACATGGATAGAAGTGGAGGGTATTATCTTAAGAGAAATAAGTCAGACAGAGAAAGACAAATCTCACTTGTTCTCACTTAGAAGTGGAAGTTAAATAATGTGCACACATTGATGTAGAGTTGGAATGACAGACAAGACTCAGGGTGTGGGAGGTGGGAGGAGGGTGGATAATGAGTATTTACTTAATGGGTACAATGTACATTATTTGGGTGATTGATACACTAAGAACCCTGACTTCCATACTATACAACATATCCATGTAACAAAATTACACTTGTACCCTTTACCTTTACATAAACAAAATTAAATACTAACTAAATAGAATTTAGATTTTTTCTAGTGTTTATTGGAGGACTCATCACAAGAATGATATTTACTCTTGTTTAAATATTAATATTTTACTTCTTAAAAAATTAACAAGTTACTAAATTACAATATGATTTAACTGGTATTAAAATTTGGAAAATATATTAGAACCTGGGTAAAATACAGATTTGTTATGACAAATGGATACTTTAGAAAATCCAACCCATTTCTGGAAGGATATTTAGTAATATCAATAACGTCTGGCCCTGTGTTATTGAGCATGGGCAGAAAAATGGGAGCGTGAGAAAGGAACATGGATTTCATATAGTATACGCACACAAATCTGTTTAAAATTTTCTTGGGAAGAAAGTGTTTTATGACCATATTTTAAAAATTAGCAAATTTTTATAGTGGATATTGATCAATAAATCCAAATAAAGAAGAAAGTAGCCCATGAAATCATAGAGAAATTATACAAGTCAATTTAAGTTATGCAGAACTAAATCAATCGAGCAGGGGTGAAAACAACAAAATTACAGTGAATAACGAAGACCAGAAACTCTGTGAATCCCAGACCAGCTGTGCTGATGTGCCCCGAGTGCCCTTTTAGAACCACAATCATTCATGGAAAAATAAAGACCTTTTTCTTTTCCTTTTAGCAAAGCGATTTTTATGGAGGCACAATTTGAGACTAAATGAGGCACATTTTAGTTCCTGGGACAGTGAAAGGAAAATCCACCGCCTCCCAGTTTTGTGGCTGAGGTCTTGCAATCAGAACAGACCAAGTTTTCGCTGCTTCAAGACTGAGGGCAGCCAGTACTTTGGAAAGTTTTAGCTTTAAATCCTAATGTGTCTGGAGCAGGTTCAGTGGTTTGGGACAATCACAACACTTTATTTAACATCTGGTTAAATGTCAGAAAAGTCGCATTCAGACCTTAACACATTTATAGTCCCTGATTATTCATTTTCCTTAAGCCTTGCAAAGTTAGTCACTTTTTGTACAAAAGAGATATCTATTTCTCTAATTGGGAGATATAATTTACCTTTTTCACACTGATCTCAGAAATTTTCAATGGACATGAAATTATGGTTGCAATAAATGGCATTCTGCTCCCCAGAATTCATAATAAATAAGACAGAGGCATATAATTTTGCACTTATCACAGGGAGTTTTCAGAGACATACTGCCATCACCAACCAATGCACAACACTGACCCATCACAGATTTTTAAAAATCTCCTAAGTAGCAGTTGCCATTAGACAACAGGTATAAAAGTAAGAGGCAACAGCTAAACAAGCTCTTAACTCTCTTACAAGCAGGAGAGTGAAGACCATGAGGATTGGAATATTCATTTAGAGAGAGTGATTCAGACATTGATATGAGAGAGAAATCAAACAAGGGATGTCAGGCAGCCACGGGGCGGAAAGGTTGGAATTATTCTATGTCTCAGAAACTCTCAGAAATTTTCCCTGCTGTAAGTTCTTTTTTGTTTTAAGGTTCAGTTTTGACCCTAGTGGGAAAAAGAGAGTAGTATGTACACACCACATTTTTAATGACAAACATTTTATTTCTCTAAGAATGTGGCACTCTATCTACTTAAAAGAAATGTCCACTTATCAAATGCCATTTCCTGCTGGGGCAGTAGCTGTCATGGAAACGGTCTGAGCACCTGTTCAAAAGAGAGCATCTTATCCCTGACATAAAGGTTTGGGACACCGTGAGGTCATCTCCTTGTGGGGAAGTCATCATCATTTCGCCTGTAAGTGCAGTGATGGTGTTTGCATAGGGATTTGAGATGATCTCAGAAAAACACTTGTGCAATGTTGAAATTGATAAAAGGTCACAATAGGTATTAGCTGTGATCGACTACTGAGGGAGGAAAAAAAAATAAGTGAGACACAGAGACAGAGCCAGAGAGAAAGGGAAAGAACAAGATATGGACAGAGAGACTTACAGAGAAAGAGCCACAAGAAGCAAGCAGAGGAAAACATATTTGAGATGCCTGGAGAAACCAGGTGGAAATGAAATGTCAGACAAGGGACTTGAGGTTTAAGAAGTGAAAGAAGGAAGGTGAAAATAAGGCTGGTTGCCTTTCTTTAAAACCTTGTGGTTTTACTTCTTAAATATTATTATTTTTCAATTTTGAAAACTTTGAAGAAAATGTAGCCTGGAATGGAGAACAAAAGAATCAAATAAAACCAAATTGTTCCAGTGTTAAATATGAACTTTGGGGAAGTAAAGAAACTTTCATTAACTGTTTCCATAGACACATGTGAATTGTCTAATGTGTGTCCAACTTAAATATTGTGTATGAAATGCATCAGAAAAAAGTCTGAATAAGTTCCACAGAACCTGCCTGTATTGAGTCAATATTATAATAAAAATAATGACTATTAGACAACAAAAATCAATAAAATATTCAATAAGATGACAAATGTATTGTGAGAAGAAAAGGAGCAGGTGACTTCCCTTCAACTAGAAAAACTTGTGCCAGCAAATGCCTTTGACTGGAGCTGTGTCTCTGCCTCGAGTGTTCAGGCCACCTGTCTGTCCTGGACATACTGGACTCCCCAGGCCCTATAATCACATGAACCAATTTCTAGTTTTATGGATGGATAGATGATGGGTAGAACAAAAAAAGAAAACTACAGACCAATATCCCTTATGAATATAGATGCAAAAATTCTCAACAAAATCCTAGCCAATCGAATCCAGGTCCTTGTCAAGAAAATAATTCATCACAATCAAGTGGGCTTCATCCCAGGGATGCAGGGATGGTTCAACATACGAAAATCTATAAATGTAATTCACCATATAAACAGAAGCAAAAACAAAGACCATATGATCCTCTCAATAGACGCAGAGAAAGCATTTGACAAAATTCAACACCCTTTTATGATAAGAACGCTCAAGAAAATAGGTATAGACGGGGCTTACCTAAAACTGTTACAAACCATATATGACAAACCCACAGCCAATATCATACTGAATGGGGAAAAATTGAAAGCATTCCCACTTAGAACTGGAACAAGACAAGGTTTCCCACTATCTCCACTTCTTTTCAACATAGTGCTGGAAGTCCTCGCTGCAGCAATCAGACAAGAGAGCAGAATTAAGGGCGTCCAAATGGGAGCAGAAGAGATCAAACTCTCACTCTTTGCTGATGACATGATACGCCAACAACAGTAAAAATGAGAACCAAATCAAAGACTCAATTCCCTTCAAAATAGCAACAAAGAAAATAAAGCCCTTGGAATATATTTAACCAAGGAGGTAAAAGACCTCTACAGGGAGAACTATGAAACACTGAAGAAGGAAACAGCAGAGGATGTAACAGATGGAAGAATATACCATGCTCACGGGTCAGCAGAATCAACATTGTTAAAATGTCTATACTACCCAAAGTGATCTACAAAGTCAACGCAATCCCTATCAAAATACCATCATCATTTTCACAGATACAGAAAAAATAATTTTACGCTTCGTATGGAACCAGAGAAGACCCCGTATAGCAAAATCAATCCTAGGAAATAAAAATAAAATAGGAGGTATTAATTTACCAGACTTCAAACTATACTACAAGGCTATAGTCATTAAAACAGCTTTTATACTGGCACAAGAACAGGGACATTGACCAGTGGAACACAACAGAGAACCCAGATAGAAAACTATCCTCATATAGCCGACTAATATTTGACAAAGCAGACAAACATATACACTGGGGAAAAGAACCCTTATTCAATAAATGGTGCTAGGAAAACTGGATAGCCACATGTAGAAGACTGAAACAAGACCCACACCTTTGACCTCTCACAAAAATCAACTCATTCTGGATAACAGACTTGAACCTTAGGTGTGAAACTATTAGAATTCTAGAGGAAAATGTTGGAAATACTCTTCTAGACATTGGCCTAGGCAAAGAATTTATGAAGAAGACCCCAAAGGCAATCACAGCAGCAACAAAAATAAACAAATGGGACCTAATCAAATTAAAAAGCTTCTTCACAGCCAAAGAAACTGTCAAGAGAGCAAACGGACAACCCACAGAATGGGAGAAAACTTTTGCAAGCTACACATCTGATAAAGGGCTGATAACTAGAATCTATTTAGAACTCAGGAAAATCAGCAAGAAAAAATCAGACAACCCTATCAAAAAATGGGCAAAGGACATGAACTGAAACTTCTCAAAAGAAGACACAATAATGGCCAACAAACATACGAAAAAATGTTCAACATCTCTAATCATCAGGGAAATGCAAATCAAAACCACAATGAGATATCACTTAACTCCAGTGAGAATGGCCTTTATCAAAAAGTCCCCAAACAACAAATGCTGGCATGGATGCAGAGAGAGAGGAACACTCCTACACTGCTGGTGGGAATGCAAACTAGTTCAACCTCTGTGGAAAGCAATATGGAGATACTGCAAAGCGATACAAGTAGATCTACCATTTGATCCAGCAATTCCACTACTGGGCATCTACCCAAAAGATCAAAAGTCACTTTATGAAAAAGACACCTGCACTCGAATGTTTATAGTAGCACAATTCACAATTGCAAAGCTTTAGAAACAACCCAAGTGCGCATCAATTCATGAGTGGATTAATAAAATGTGGCATATGTATACCATGGAGTACTACTCAACTTTATGAAACAATGTTGATATAGCACCTCTTGTATATACCTGGATAGAGCTGGAACCCATTCTACTAAGTGAAGTATCTCAAGAATGGAAAAACCAGCACCACATGTACTCGCCAGCAAATTGGTATTAACGGATCAACACCTAAGTAGATATATAGGAGTAACATCTATCGGGTGTGGGGGGGTGGGAGGAGGGAGGAGGGGACGGGTATATACAGCCACAATGAGCAAGATGTGCAACAATTGGGGGATGGACATGCTTGAAGCTCTTACCCGAGGGGGGAGGGGGCATGGGCAATATAAGTAACCTTAACACTTGTACCCCAATAATACGCTAAAATAAAAAATATATATAAAAAAAGAAATGTACACATACGTACACATTATGTTGGTTCTGTTTCTCTGAAGAACGCTTCCATATATTGGTCCTGGGAATTAGAGAAATAGAATCTCAAATAATTTTTCTGAAGTGTTTCTGAGGTTTCTGGAACTGGCTAGTTGGATTAGATGTAAACAATTTCCAGTAGTAAAGAGAGCACTGATGGTCCATGGCATAATGTGGCAATAGAGATGCACAAAATATCACCATTGGATACTCCTAATCAGACACCTGTAACAGGCAAGGACCTCGTGATCATGCATATAATAACTTTTAACATTTCAGACTAATGAATATTATGAGGTTGGCTGGTTTCTCACTGGACAAGGGGGAGAAGACAGTAATGAGCTCAGAAATTCAAGTCCCCAGGTCAAGTGCCTCACAAATAACTTAGGCATTTTGTCTGCCCCAGAAATGACCTGGCTCAGTTTCTGTTGAGTTTTTATAAAAAATATTCCTTTTATCTAATATATAATAACATATTTAAAATACATGCCTTTTTCTGTTTTGTTATTTTATTTTTGTATTCTTTTTTTAAGTTGAAAAATAATTATTGCATATAATTGTGTATTACAATGAGATAGTTTGTTATAGGTTTACATTAGCAGTTCTATCCAGGCAGGGTCTCTGCAGTGATTTGCCTACGGCTGGCTTGTTAATATATTCTTATTTTTTTTCCAGAAACCCACAAATTTAAAAAATTTTTTTATTTCACCCTATTAGGAGGGTACAAGTGTTTAGATTACATGTATTCCCCTTGTCTCACCCAAGCCAGAGCTCCAAGAGTGTCCATCCCCCAGCCCATGGGTTGGCAGAAACCCACAAAAATTAAGCCAAATGGGATACTCTAACCCACTAATGTTTTTCAGGGTAAGTTTTAGTTTTCTTCTGAGTGGGGAGAGCACCTCCAACCATATAAATGGAGTAGAAACAACAGACACATCCTCGCCCACAGTGGACTTGGGACTCCTGCTGTGTATATGAATGAATGCATTCATGTGCATGTGCCTGTGTGCATTGAATGTAGGTGTGCAGGTGTTTATGCATGTGAGTGCATGCTCCCATGCATATGCACATGTGTGTAGCTGTGGATAGGTGGGGTCAACTCTCTGCCTTCTCCCAGCCACACCTCCCCTCAGCCCCTCCCTCGTTCACCCTGATACACTCGCTCCATCAGGAAACACTGACACCAACTAAGATGGAAACCTTTAGGTCCAATTTGCAGTGTGGGTGGTGATAGATGTGCTAATGCATTTCACTGTGGCCATCATTGCACTATGTGCTGTAGATGTATATCAAATCACCATCTGGTACACCTTCAATATGTTCAATGATTGTCAATTAAATACATTTTAATAAAACAAAATACCAACAGCTCCTTTTTTTTCTTTTTTTTTTATTTCAGCATCTTATGGGGGTACAAATGTGGCTCTTATTTCCTTCACTCATCTTTGAGCAACTATGAGGTCATAAATGGGGTCCAAATGGCAGTTACACACCAAGACCCCCGCACTGGGCTGCCAGATGTTTGGGCTTTGAAACCACTTACTGATGCACAAAGGGAAGCATCACCCAGAGAACAAGGCTCAACCCTCAGCTGTGTACAAATAGTCCTTTCTCAAGGTCAGCAATGGAACTCCTGAAAGCCCTTTAGGGTCAGCTGAACAGATAATTACAACAGAGTCTCTGCGGTACTTGGGGATTCACAGGAGACATCTGGGATCAGCTGGGGAACTGCAAGACTATTAAAGACATCAGCTGGGAGACTGCAGGGCTGTTCAGGGTGTCAGCTGGGTGGCTGAGCTGGGTGTCTGGAAACAGCCAGTGACTGTAGATGGGTCTGGTTGAAGCGCCCAGCTCAGTAGTATATTCACATTGGTATATTCACATTGGTGTGCAGTCGTCACTACTGCCCATGTGCAAAACGTTTTCATCTTCCCCAGTAAAACCCTGTGCCCATTAAACAACAATTCCCCATTTTCCCTCCCCTCAACCTCTGGGGACCGATATTCTACTTGTTGTTTGTATGAGTTTGACCATTCTAGATAGTTCATATGAATAGAATCATATGGTATTTGTCATTTCATGACTGGTTTGCATTAATAAGGATGACTTCAAGTTTCATCCATGTGTTGCATGTGTCAATCATAATTTCATTCCATATAAAGACTCAGTGGTATTCATCATATGTCTATACCATCATTTGTAAATCCATTATCCATCCCTGGAAATATGGGTTGATTATCCTTTTTGGTAGTTGTGAATAATACTGGCATGAATAATGCTCTATGAATATGTGTTCGAGTCCCTGCTTTGATTTCTCTGGGACATATACCCACAGGTGAAATTACTGGATCATATGGTAATACTATGTTTAATTTTTGGAGGAACCACCATACAAATGGGTAATTATTTACACTGTAATTATTTTTGATACTTCAAAAAGCAATATGAGGCCATGGTTATTTTCTGTTTTATTCAATACTGAATCTCAAAGATCTTGCACCATAACTGGCATAGATGAGCATGTGAATATGGGAGGGCTATGGTTAAATAAATGATACAACATTCCTGAGAGAAATTACAGCCCAGAGACCATTGTCTTCCTTGTCCAGCAGGCAAAGCAGGACTGTGAGACTCGGGCGTCACTGACAATGAACACAAAGGGGCTCAATGTCGGGAAGCCTGACGCCACCAGGACAGAGATGCTCCTCAGCCAATGGCTTGGGTTCTGCAGCTGGGTTATCCAATATGACAAAATAGAAGCTAGAGCATGAAAGGAGACAAACATGCTGACCAAGATGAGGATAGTGTGTGTGGCTCTGGTTTCATGGGAAGTTCTGGGGGAGAGGCGGCTGCTGCGGATGTGTTGGACTCTCTGCTTGTGCCTGTGCAGGACGAGGACCATGGAAATGCTACTGCAGAGCATGAGGGCCAAACACATACCATCTGTGAACAAGAAAATGAGTGCAGTTATTGAGAATAATATCTCTGGAAGGTGTGAGGAACAGTATCTATACACTTTTTCCATACTCATATTTTTGCTATTCATTGGGCCAGTTACATATCTCGCAATTGGGATATTTACCATAAAATGCAAGACCCAGCAGAGGAAACAGGAGAAAACAATGCACTTTGGGGATCTAATATGAAGGTCTATCCACCTAGAGATGCTGGGACAAAGCTTAATGGCCTGAAAGCCACTGAGGAGGCAGGTGGTGCTGAGGGAAACCCCTCTGGCCACTCTCTGTAAATAGAAGACAAGTTTACATCCAGCCTCATCCAGGAAAGATTCCAATCCCAAAGCTGCAAGTGTCTGGGGGATCCCTTTAGAACAAAGAACCAAGTTGTTAGCTAAGACCAGCTGGTTGAGAATCAAGTCTCTGGGTTTCAGTATCTGTGCAGTGATAATAGTAAAGTTGTAAAAGCAAAGAAGTGAAGCATTTCCAAAGATTCCAACACCAGTCTGAATGACAAAGATAATGCCCCAGTTTAAGTTAACAGAGACCAATCCATCCATTGGGTGGAGATGTTAGAGTTTGTTTTTAGTTGAATGAGAGAAAACTAGAGATTGAAAAAAGAGACTTGGACTATTCTCATCACATCCAGAAATTGCGTTATCTCATAAAACTCATTATTCCAAGTAAATACAAACATTAACAACAGGTCTTGTGTAAGCCCAAAGCTATTTCTTGCAGAATGTTTACTTGCAACACCACAGTGACTGAAACTTATGCAATGTCAGTCAAAGGGAGACCGACTGCATCCTGTGGGTCCCACAGTGGAGCACTGGGCGTCTGTCGGCGTGGTGAGGGAGCTCTCTTGACGGCTGACCCTGCAGGACGTACAATTATGGGGGAAATAGAAAGAGGGACACTCAGATCATCATGATTAGTTTACTATGTATATATATTTAAGTACATATATAATTAACCAACAGTACACCTTAAATATATATATTTAAAAAAATACACCAAGTAGACAAATAAAATGTGTCTATCATTTGGGTGAGACCAATCGACTCACACTGCTGAACTCACAGATGAACAAAACTGAGGTATAGTAAAATTGCACTATCTCTCATATTATTTTTTCATTATTTTTCCATGTTAAAGAGCACCCTCTTCACCATAACACTGGTCATAATTGGCAGCACATGAAAATTTTTGGAAAGAAGACCACAGTGCTGGAAGCTGACATTTAAAAATTTCAATGTCTATAGTAAATACAGCCAAGAGGCACAGAGAAGTACGAGCACGGATGTCCATCCTGGTAACCACAAAATCACCTCTAACTTTTGGAAATAATACATTTGCAAATTAATAAATAAAATTCTAAATAGAATTAAATAAATTTTATTAATATTTGTGAGTTTTGAAAATACACGGATGCTAGGTCAAACAATAATTTGCACATTTTCATTCCTAGAGACAATGTTATATTTGAAATTGTGGTAAAAATTGCTTAGGAAAATCTGTGTATCTGTACAAATAAACTATGCCATCAAATAAATGTGGAAGGAATATTGCAAGAAAATGAAGTATATAGAAGAAGACTTGAAAAAAATTTAAAAAACCAACCTCTGCATAGCATCATTCAATATTTTAAATAATTTGACCTAGAAAATATGGACTCAAAACAGTGTATTTTATAACCAAATTGCCAACATTCCTAAATATCCTGTTTCGGTAAAATAGAACAGTGGACTGAGAGATGAAACTGATTAGAATAGGAGGAATAACTTTACCAAATGTTTTTAAAATTACAAATACAACTTAGTAATAGTAAACCAAGGATATAGAACTATATAGAAGAAAATGTGAAGTATATAATGGCCACATAGGTAAATAAATAGATACAGAGATATAAAATTTGTCAGATCCACTAATATTAAAATAGGGAGCTTAAAGAATTATAGGTATGAAAAATATCAGGACGTCGTGTGTGAATAAAAATTTGTTTGAAAATGACTTGAAATGAAGGTTTTAAGTATATGACATTAAAGTATCTTGACACCAAGTTGGAAAAGTAAAGCCAATTTTTCTGGGTGTCATTTAGCCAAATAGACATATTTATACAATGGCATATAAGCATACCAATTAATATCCATTAGACTCAGCAATTGGATTCATGTTTTTAAAATTTTAAAAGTCATAGTTTAAAAATAAAACTCATTCTTAAATACTTCCATTGTGGCAAATATTTAGTAAGTAATAAAAACAAGAAGCCATACAGTAATTTTAAAATAATATGATTTAAAACAGGAAAACTTATATAATATTAGAGACACAAAATATAAAAATCAGGATAAGAATATTGAATATATTCTTGGCCTTTATCAAAAAGTCCCCAAACAATAAATGTTGGCTTGGATGTGGAGAGATAGGAACACTTCTACACTGCTAGTGGGACTGCAAACTAGTTCAACCTCCATAGAAAGCACTCTGGAGATACCTTAAAGTGATACAAGTAGATCTACCATTTGATCCAGCAATCCCCTTACTGGGCATCTGCCCAAAAGAACAAAAGACATTACATCTGCACGTGAATGTTTATATTAGCACAATTCACAATTGCAAACAACCCACGTGCCCATCAATACATGAGTGGATTAATAAAATGCGGTTTCTAAGAAACAATGGTGATATATCACTTCTTGTATTTTCCTAGATAGAGCTGGAACCCATACTACTAAGTGAAGTATTCCAAGTATGGAAAAATAAGCACTCTATGTACTCACCAGCAGATAGGTAATAACTGATCAACACCTAAGTGAACATATAGAAACAACATTTATCAGGCATGGAGCAGATGGGAGGGGGGAGGAGGGCATGGGTATATACATACATAATGAATGAGATGCTCACCGTCTAGGGGATGGTCACGCTGCAAGCTCTGACTCGGAGAGGAAGAGGGGGGGAAGGCAATACACGTAACCTAAACATTTGTGCCCCCATAACATGCTGAAATTATTAAAAAAAACAAGTTTAAAAATAAAAAAGAATATATTGAGTATATTCTTATAGAGAATAAGGTAAAAAAATGAGACTATAAGATTTTAAGTGCCCATTCTAAACAGTCAAAGAAAAAAGACTATTTTTTAAGCAGGAAAATTGTGTAAACAAACATCTCTTAAGGAAAAAAAAACCCCACAAATATACAATATGTTCTTCTCAGATATTATCAGGCAAATACAAGTTAAATTTTAAAAGACATATTTTTCACTTAAACATACATTTCTTTGCCAAGTGTTTAATTTAGGGCCATAACTTTGCTTTGCATAACGATTCCTTCAATTGAACTTTGCATTTTCATGTCTAGTCAAAACCAAAACTGAATTAATTATAGTTTCTATGTTTGATATAATCTAAGGTAAGTTGAGAATAGAATCTCACATTTATATGATGCTGTAAAGTAACAAAATGTAGTTTAAAAGGTGGGATTATAAGTCCCACATGCCCTTTAAGAACTGGAATCATTCAAAAAAATAATTTGTCCTGTCTTTTGTGTAAATGATGATTATGGAGACACAATTAGAAAGTAAGTGATGCACAACTTACTGAGACAGTGACAGGAAAATCCCCACCCCAGTGCTCTTGTGCTGTGAGCTTAGCCATCAGAACAGACCAGTTTCCACTGCGTAAGGACTGAGTTGAGTGACGGCTTTAGAAAGCTTGAGCTTTATATCACGATGGATCTGGAACAGGTGCAAAGATTTGGGAACTATTAAGGTCCTAGTAAATCTGGTTAAGTGTCAGAGTTATACTTAGACCTTAACACATTTAAAGTTGCTGATTATTCCTGCTCTCTAAGCCTTGAAAACTCTTAGTCACTTTTTGTAACAAAAAAAAAAAAAAGAAAAGAAAAAAAATTTAGTTTTCTCTAAATGGAAGATATTTTTTACCTTCTTCAAACTGATTCCAGAAATTTTCTACAAACATACAATTATTGTTGCAATCAGCGCATCCTGTCCCCCAGACACCTAAGAAAGGAGATGGAGGTGTATGATTTTGCACTCCTCACAGAGAACATTAAGACACCTACTGCCACTGCCAAATAAAGCACACCATGCTACCACTTCAAAAACTTTTCAATATCCTAAGTAGAGTTGCCATTACGCAGTAGGCGTGTAAACAGGAGTCAAGAACTAAGCATGCTGTTCACCCTCTTACAAGCAGGAGAGTGAGGAGTGTGTCACTTGGCATATTTGTTCAGAGAGAGTGTTTCAGGTGGGGCTTTCACAGAGAAGGGAGACAGGACATGTCAAGGAGCCCTGAGACAAAAGGTTGAGATGACTCTGTGTCTCAGGATCTCTCAGAAAACATCACTGCTTCATGTTTTTTTCTAAGTGGTTAGTTTTGACCCAAGCAGGTAAAAAAGAATTGTACATACATACCATATTGTCATATGCCAAATATTCCATTTCTGTAAAAATACAGCTATCAAAAGGGAGGCCCACTTACCAAATGCCATTTCTTGCTGGAGCAGCAGCTGCCATGGTCACAGTCTGATCACCTGTATAAAAGGTGGCATCTTACGCCTGAGATGAAGGTTTGGGACACCATGAGATCATCTCCTTGCTGGGAAGTAATTACCATTTCATTTCTAAGTGCAGTGACAATGCTTGCATGGGGATTTGAGATGATCTCAGAAAAACACTTGTGAAGTGTTCAAGTTACTGAAAGTTATTAGTAGCTAACAGTTGTGATCAACTGAGAGGCAAAAGAGTAATAGAAAGAGACAGAGACAGATAGAAAAAGACAGAGATAGAGGCAGAGAGAGATAAAGACAGAGATGGAGAGGAGGGTAGGGGGAGAAGAGGAAGTCAGAGAGAGAAACAAGCATCTGAAATGCCTGGAGGAGACCAGGTGGAAATGCAACATCAGACATAGAAGCTGAGGTCTGAGAAGTGAGACAAGGAAGTTGAGAATGAGGCTGGTTGTGTTTCTTGCCACACTTAAAGCTTGGCCTCCTACATATTGTCATCTTGGAATTCTGAGAGCTTTGCACAAAAGGCAGCCTGGAAGGGATATGCTTGAAGTAGGAATCAGTTGCTATAGTGTTAAAAATGAACTTGTGGGAAATGAAGAAACCTTTACTCACTGTTTCCATAAGCACAGGTTAAGTATCTAAGGTGTGCCCCATATGGTTATTCATGTATGAAATATGTCATAGAAAAAGAAGGGAAGTTTTCCAAAGAATATACTTGTATTTTGTCAACATTAGAGTCAAGATACATGGATATTACATGACAGCAAAATATAAATATATATTGTAAGACAAATGAGTTGTGAGGGAAAAAAGATATGATGATTTCTCCTCAGCAGAAAGCAATTCTGTCAGCAGATTGCCTGTGGCCTGGGCCTGCACTTCTCTCTGAGTCTCCTGGCTACTTCCCTGCCCTACAGATTTTGTATCACCATGCCCCACTACCATGTGACCAATTCCTACATAGATAGACAGATACATACATGCGCATATCTTGTTGTTTCTGTTTCTCAGGACAACTATTAGAAATTCATATGTTGGGCCTGGGGAAGATTCTAGAGAAACAAAATCTTAATGATGAGTTTGCAGGGTTGGTTTTGAAGTTTCTGAAATTAGCTCTCTAATTTGATTACATGTAAAAACATTAGTGAGGCTGTTTCCAGTCGTGAATAGAGCACTGATAGTCCCTGGCATGATGTGGCAATAGGGATATACAAAATGTCAGTATTGGATACTTTCCATCAAACACATATGAGAGGCAAGGATCTGGGGGATCATGTTTTTAATACTTTTGAAAATTTTTGTGAAACTAATGAATATAATGAGATGGGATAGTTTGTCATTGAACAAAATAGGGGGGAAAAAGAATGAGCTCAGAAATTCAAATTCTCAGTTGAAGCACCAATTACATGATCTGACACTGCTATGTCTGCCCTGAAAGAGACTCTCATCATCGGTAGATATTGGGCCCTGATTGCTGAAAGTCAAAGCCAGAACCTCATCCTTCAAGTGGCTGAATTACAATGCAAGTTTAATCCCAGTCTCATAGAATGTTTACTACACAAACGAGGGCATTGACTGGGAAGGAGTGGGATCACAAAAGTTGGCATGGAGATATGTGGGAAGACCCTGATGATGCTTGACTTTGAGCCCCCAAATACTGATTAGCTTCTTTGTACAGAGAAGCAGCCTCTTCACCTTGGCTGAGGATATTAACACTGCATTGTGTGAGGAAATATTACCAGCCTCCCTAATGCAGCTTCCATGCAAGACAAAGATGATTCTCCTAAGGACTCATCTCTCCTTCCCTCTTTGCTTCTAGACCTGTAATGAGACTCAAGTCCCAGTTGGGTTTTAATGTGAGACACCAAGGGTAACCTATGAGGAGATGTGCTACACTCCAAAGTGACTGTTTAATTTTTCTAAGTTATCCACACAGTAATCTTGGGATCACATGTGAGAATGAATGTTACTGGTATGAGTTAATGGTGAAAGGAACATGAGGTTGAGTAAGGTTGAATTTATTGACATGGGACCACTAAGCTGAGATTCTGCATTGAATGTTGCATCTCAGGGAGCTAGACTTGGTTCTCACAGTGTGTCTGGCTGATTGACTGAAACATGGAGTAAAAGTTGGCACATGGGGGGTTGAACAAATTGCAGAGTAGGGGTGTCCTCCTGGCTCTCTGCTCCCAGAGTGGAAAGTGAAGAAAGCAGATAACCACACACAAGTGAACTGCACTTCCACAGGACCAACTTTGCAAGCCTGCAGACAATCACTGGGAAATGAAGGGAAAAGAAAGACTGCAGCCAAAATCAAAGGTGAATTGGATAATCTTCCAAAAAACCTGGGGAATTGGGAATATACAACAGGGAGAGAGCGGAGCACAGATTGACCTGCTGCTGGCTGGGTGTGGCATCGGCTCTACCTCGCACTGGGTGAAGTCCTCCCCCCCACTAATTTCCACACCCACACAGGCCAGGAAGTGCCTGAAGTTGGTGGGAAGTGGTAGCACCGGGAAAAGCTGTATGGAGAGGAGACAGGAGCAGGGAACATTTTGAACTTTCCTTAACACTTAGCTGAGGCAGTATCAGATGGGGGAGGGTCTGAACCCAGCATTCGCTCCACTGCTCAGCAGGAGTGAGAGCCCAGTCTGGCCTCTTGCTGCAGGATGCTCCCAGGACCAGGATGAGGGAGTATACTTGAAAGGAGGCTTTGACCTCAGATATAGTTGAGGTTTTTGATGGTGCTGTGTGGACAAAGAGCGCAAAGCTAGGTTCCTTGAACCGTGGGTTGGCGGAAGTCCCTCTGCTCCTCCAATACTGTCCCCAGTCTTCCCATTCCTGCAGCTTGACTTGGACTCTGTGTTTGGAGGGGCGGTGGGGTGACAGTGGCAGTTCATGTGGCTGCCCCACCAGACTGATCTTGGGCGGTCTCTCACTGCCCGCAACTGTCTACGCTATGAGTCTGGAGAGAAGAGCCCATCTTGGCAAGGCAGAGTTGCAAAGGAGGCTGCTTTTCCAGATATGACCTGGGGAGACATCGTTACTCACACACTCCTATGACTTGGGCCCGTGTACTTCGTGCCAAAGGGTCTGACTCTGCCTCTGAGTGGAACTGAGAAAGAGGCTGTTCCCATTCCCGTGGCTTGTCTCAGATTCTGTGTTTAAAGGGGAAGAAGGTGGAGAGTGGCAGTTCAAGGAGCTGCCCTACCATGTTGATCTTGGGCAGTCTCTCACTGCACACAACTGCCTGCACTCTGTGTCCAGTGAGCAGAGCCCATCTTGGCAAGGTGGAGTTGTGAAGGAGGTTGCTTTTTCAGATATAATGTGGGGAGACATCATCACCCAAACTCTCCTATGACTCGGGCCTGGGTGTTTTGCGCCAAAGGGTCTGACTCTGCCTCTGGGCAGAGTTGAGAAAGAGGCTGTTCAACCTGAAACCTGGGTTGCTAGACTGTCACCTCTGCTTTGTTTCCACCTCCTTGCTGGGACTGGCCATGGAAAGGCGACTCTAACAGCCTATCAAGACAGACTATCAAGCTGAGTCCCCTCTTTACCTCTTTACTGTGGCCTGATAGCCTGTGCCTCCAGACAAAGAGGAATCCCTATTCCCAGGAATTGCAGAGGGGTGAGGGAATCTGCTGTCTGGGTTGAGATCTGCTGGGGTTGAAGAAGATCCTTGGTGGTGACCAGCTCACTGGGACTTTGGGCAGAAGGGACTGACCTCACCCCAGCAGGAGCTAAGCAACATGGCAGGTCTCTTTCTGGTTTGGGACTCTCCGAGGCCTTAGGTAACAAAAGGGAGTATAATCTCAGAGCCTATTATAGTTCCTCCCACTGCAACCTAGGGGTTGAGAGTGAACTCGCTCTCACAAGAGTGATCTTACCCCTGAGTCTCTAAGCAAAGGGCCTAAACCCATTAATCTCTGTAGACAAAAGGTGAAGACATTAGATAGAAGACAATCCAACATACTCAAACTCCTCTAAGATGATACAGGACCAGAGCACTTATTCCCAGACCTGCCAAAGATCATTCCTTTGGAATCCCAGAATTTAGCTCATAACCCAGTCCCAACACCTCCGGTCCTCAACAAAACACCCAGATGAGAAAGAACCAGTGAAAGATCACAGGAAATATAAAGGAGCAGAGAGAATTCACCTCCAAAAGAAAATACTTGACCTCCATTGAACAACACCAACTCACATGATATGATTAAACTGATGGAGGAAGAATTTTGAATATGGTTTGTTAAAAAACTGAATGGAATTGAAGGGAAAATAGAATCCCAACATAGAGAAAGCACAAGAACAATTCAGAAAATGAATGAAAAATTCTCCAAAGAAATTGAAATTATACAGAAAAACCAATCAGAAATTTTAGCAATGAAGGAATCAATCAAGGATCTCCATAATACAGTGAAAAGCATCAAGAACAGGATGGACAATGCAGAGGAAACAATCTCAGAGCTCGAAGACTATGCTTATGTGCTAAACAAATCAGAGAAAGAAAGGGAACACAGAAACAAGAGACAAGACCAAAGCTTACAAAAAGTGTGGGATATGTAAAGAAGCCGAATCTCAGGGTGATCGGGATTTCGGAAGGGGGAAGAGGAACAATCACAATGGCTGAAAAACTTATTTCATGGAATACTGGAGGAAAATATGCTGGGCCTGGCTAGAAATCTTGATGTCCAAATATAAGAAGCACACAGAACTCCTGGGAGACTCAACATGAAAAGGCAATTACCTTATCATGTGGTCATTAGGCTTACCAAAGTAAATGTGAAAGAAGCAATCCTCCGTGCAGCAAGGTGAAAACAATTAACCTATAAAGGAAAACCTACCGGACTAACAGCAGACTTCCCATCTGAAACCTTACAAACCAGGATGGATTGGGTACCTATCCATAATCTTCTAAAACAGAACAAAGCCCAACCTAGAATCCTTTATATGGAAAAATTAAGTTTCATCTATGTGGGAGAAATAAAGTCCTTCTCAGACAAGCAATCACTGAAGGAATTTGCAAAGTCCAGACCAGCCCTACAGGAAGTTCTAAGACCCACATTTCTAACCGAATAGGGTATTAGACACTCCTCAAAGTAAAATCTTCAAAGAATTAAAGGTTATATCTCGAACTGCATGATGGCTCAAGGGTAAGACAAAGCAACAATACTTCACCTAACAACATTAATGTAAATCTTCCTCCAATTTCAATCCTCTCAATAAATGTAAATGTCTTAAACTGTCCTCTGAAGAGACATAGACTGACAGAGTGGATAAAAATCCACAAACCTAGTATCTGCTGTCTAAAGGAAACACATCTAACCCACAAAGATGCCTTCTGGTGAAGGTCAAGGCATGGAAAGCTATCATCCAGTCAAACAGAAGTCAGAAGAAAGCTGGGGTAGCTATACGATTTGCAGATAACACAAACTTTAAAATAGCAAAAGTAAAAAAGGATAAAGATGGCCATATTATAATGGTGAAAGGGAAGATCCAACAAGAACATTTAAAAATTCTTAATATTTATGCACTCAATGCGGGAGCACCCAATTATATAAAGTAAACCTTGTCTAATCTAAACACCATATTACACAACACTGCCATAGTAGCAGGGGACTTCAACACTCCATTGAATGATCTGGATAGATCCTCCAAACATAAAATAAGCAAAGAAATAATGGACCTGAATAAAGCCCTTGATCAAAAAGTTCTGAAAGATCTCTACAGAACATTCCACCCAAATAAAGTTGAATTTACATTCTTCTCAGAACCCTATGGATCCTTTTCCAAAACTGATCACATCCTAGGCCACAAATCATATCTCAAAAAATTCGATAAAATAGAAATTATACCTTGTATCTTTTCTGACCATGGTAGTATAAAATTATAGCTCAATTTCTATAGAAACACTCAATGCCTCACAAAATCATGGAAACTAAACAATCTATTATTAAAAAATTATTGGGTCAAGGAGGAAATTCAGAGGGAAATCAAGAGTTTTTTTGAACAAAATGATAATGGATACACTTGTTACCAAAACCTGTGGGATATAGCAAAAGCTTACTGAGAGGAAAACTAATAGCAATAAATTCTCACATCCAAAAACCAGAAAGCTTAGATACTGACAACCTACTGAATAGACTGAAGGAATTGGAAAAAGAAGAGAAAAACAATTCCAATCCTAGTAGAAAAAATAAATAATGAAGATCAAAGCCAAACTAAATGAAATGGAGAACAAGAGAATTATACAGAAGACCAACAAAATCAGAAGCTGAGTTTTCAAAAAGGTAAACAAAATTGATGGCCCTCTTGCTAGATTGACAAGGACTCAAAGGGAAAGGACTCTAATAAACTCAATAAGAAATGAAAAAGGAGAGATCACAACTGACACCACAGAAATACAAAACATTATGTTTGACTACTATAAAAAGCTACATGCCCCAAAACTACATAATGAGGAAGAAATGGACAAATTCCTGGATGCATACAACCTCCCTAAGTTCACCCAGGAGTTAACAGAATTCCTGAATAGACCAATCTCAAGCTCAGAAATTGGCTCAGTTATTAATAACCTTCCCAAATGGAAAAGTCCAGGACCAGATGGTTACACTTCAGAGTTCTACCAAACGTATAAAGATGAAGTAGTATAGGTATGAACCTATACTGTAGTATAGGTATAAACCTATACTACAGAAACTATTCTACACCACTGAGAAGGATGGTAGCCTTCCTAACTCATTCTACAAAGCCAATATCACCTTGATACCAAAGCCAGGAAAGGATACAACAAAAAAAGAAAATTACAGACCAATATCCCTCATGAATATGGATGCAAGAATCCTCAACAAAATTTTAGCAAATAGAATTCAACAGCACATCAAAAAATAATTCACCATGACCAGGTGGGCTTTATTTCAGGGATGTAAGGCTGGTTCAACATACACAAGTCTATAAATGCAATTCACCTCATAAATAAAAATAAGAACAAAGACCATATGATTCTGTCAATAGATGCAGAAAAAGCATTTGACAAAGTCCAATACACCTTTATGATAAAAACACTTAATAAATTGGCATAGGTGGCTCATACCTTAAACTTATCAAATCCATTTATGACAAACCCACTGCCAATATCATTCTGAATGGGGAAAAATTGAAACCATTCACTCTTCAATCCAGAACTAGACAAGGATGCCCACTATCTCCTTTTTTATTCAACATAGTTCTCGAAATTGTAGCTATAGTAATCAGGCAAGAGAGGGGTATTAGGGCATCCATGTGGGGACAGATGAGATCAAACTCTCGCTCTTTGTTGATGATATGATATTATACTTAGAAAACCCCAGGGATTCATCCAAGAGACTCCGAGGTTTGATAAATGAATTCAGTAAAGTTTTAGGTTTCAAAATCCATATACACAAATCAGAAGCATTCATATATGCCAAGAACCATCAAGCCAAAACTCAAATCAAAAATGCAATACCTTTTACTATAGCACCAAAGAAAATTAAATATCTAGGAGTATATTTAACAAAAGATAAGAAAGTTTTATATAAGGAGAACGATGAAACACTAAAAAACGAAATTGTAGAACATGTAAACAGATGGAAAAATCTACCTTGTTCATGGATTGGTAGAATCAATATTGTTAAAATGTCAATATTACCTATAGTGATCTACAGAATTAATGCAATCCCCCTCAAAGTACCACCATAATTCTTTACAGATCTAAAAAAAAAATTCTTCACTTTGTATGGAACCAGAAAAAACCTTGTATAGCCAAAGCAATCTTAAGTAAAAAGGACAAACTGGGAGGAATCAGTCTTCCTGACTTCAAGCTGTACTACAAAACAATAATAGTTAAATGGGCCTGGTATTGGCACCCACAGAAGCATTGATATTTGGAATAGAACTGAGATTCCATAGATGAAACTATCTGATATGATAACTTAACCTTTGATAAAGCAGACAAAAATATACAATGGGAAAAAGAATGTCTCTTCAATAAATGGTGCTGGGAAACCTGGGTAGCTACATGTAGAAGATTGAATCAGGATCCCTACCTCTCACCTTTCACAAAAATCCACTCAAGATGGAAAACAGATTTAAATCTAAGGCATGAAACCTTAAGAATCTTAGAAGAAGATATTGGGAAAACCCTATCAGACATTTTCCTAGGCAAAGAATTCTTGAGGAAGACCCCCAAGCAATCACTGCAGCATCAAAAATAACAAATGGGATCTGATCAAATTAAAAAGCTTCTGCACCGCCAAGGAAACTATCATTACAGCAAATAGAAAACTCACAGAATGGGAGAAAATATTTGCTCTCTACACCTCTGATAAAGGTCTAATAACAAGAATCTATCTAGAACTCAAAAGAATTAACAAGAAAAAATCAAACAACCCCACCAAGAAATGGGCAATGGAAATGAACAGAAACTTCTCCAAGGAAGACAGAATAATGGCCAGCAAATATATAAAAAATTGCTCAACATCTCCAATCATTAGAGAAATTCAAATCAAAACCACAATGAGATACCACCTAACCCAAGTGAGAATGGCCTGTATCAAGAAACCCAAACCAACAAACGCTGGCGAGGATGTGGAGAGACAGGAACACTCTTACACTGCTGGTGGGACTGCAAATTAGTGCAACCTCTATGGAAGAGAATTTAGAGATACCTCAAAGCTAAAAATAGAAATACCATTCGACTCAGCAATAGCATTGTTAGGTATCTACACAAAAGAGCATAAGACATTCTATTATAAAGACATCTGAGAGAGATAATCAAGATGGCAGATGAGAAACCCTGCCAGACAGAGTCTCTCTGCAGAAAAGACAGATTCTAGCAGAAATTAGAAGAAAGAAGCAAGAAGATAAGCATACATCGGACAAGGGTTGGAAGGAAGGGTACCTGAGACCACGGGAGACTCCACAGGAGGAGGTTGCAGAGGAGAACTGGAAGCAGAGACCTCTGGAGCATCCTGGAGACCAATGCCAAGGGTAGGTGGAGCAGTTAATTTTCCCCTCCCTTGCATCTCGGACTGCTGGTGGGCTCCCCAGCGGGTAGAGAGACTTGCGGACACACACCCAGAAATGGCCACCGCCAGTGAGCAGTAAGCCTGTAGCAGATGCACACCAGGCTCCCAACTCCTGCAGCGCATCTCCCTGTGCACAGACCCGAGCTGCGCGGCAGCCACCATATTGCCTCATTCTCCCTTCCCCGTCCCTAGCCACGGCTGCAAGGAGAGACAATATAGCCACCAGCTGGAGGCACCTCCAGGGAAAGGACCCTTCCCTTTTGGGGCCCTACAGCTGACTGTGGGGAACTCAGATGGTGAATGCCCTAAACGCCAGCCCTCCCAAGTACTGCTGGCACGGTGATCCCAGGAGAATGGGGCAGACCCTGAGGCTGAGAGACATAGACCCAGATTGGGCTCACCGTGGGTGAACTGAGACTGGCACTCCTCTCCCTGGTCGGGATATAGTTTGAACTCTGGGGCCCAGAGGTCAGACCTGCAGACCAGATCCTGTGCACCCAGGTCTCGCATTTCCCGGGACACAGAAGGGATATATGTGAACAACCTACTGAGGTGTGTGTGCCTTCAGGGGCAGATCATCATCCTAGAGGGCAACCCACCTCCCAAAGGGAGGTCGTGTGCCCAGCCCAGGTGGTGTTCCTGCGCAGGGAAACTCTCAGCCAGCATGACAGCCAGGGAAGGCCCAGTGGCATGAGGTCTGGCCTGCTGGCAGAGGCCCAGGAGTAGCCACGGAGTTGGGGAGGGTGGAAAGGAGCAAGGCCCACTCCAGACTGCAGGTCTCAGACAAACCCACCCTACACGTAGACTTTCTGACTGAGTGGGGCCATTCCAGTCCCTCCCCGACAGCTTTTCCTGGAAGCAGAGAACAGAACTTTAACCCATGCTAACGGCATTGGTGATGCCTGAGGGCGGGCTTACCCAACCCATCTCTGCCCAGACTCACTCCCAGACCAGCCCTCACTGAAGAGGAGAAAAGGACACACCTGGAAGTCCCAGGGCCCCACCGACCACCTGAGGCACTAGAGTGCTTCTCTACAGGAACAAGAGCTGGTTACAGGACACAAAAACAACAGCGTAGCCTGTTCCTCCAAGCAAGCGCCACCTACTGACAGGGAGGACATCCTGCACATCCTTTTAATGGCACCTACTGACTCATCATACAGGGAGTGGTCAAATCTCACCTACAGACACCACCTACCGGCTCAGAAACTAAACAAGGTGTGTGAATACTCAAACAAAAACCTAAAGGAAAGAAGCAACAACTGATCGACATGGGAAGATATCAGCGAAGGAACTCTGGAAATATGAAGAACCAAATGGAAACCACACCCCCAAAGAGGAGCATCAGGCCCTTAGAAACAGACACCAACCAATATCAGGCAACCAAAATGACAGAAAAGGAATTCCAAATGTAGATCATAAGAAAATTCAATGACCTTCAAGAACAACTCGATAACCAACACAAAGAAACCACAAAAAGCCTCCAGGACCAGGAACAAAAGTTCACTAAAGAAATCGATACAATGAATAAAAGTTTAACCAAACTCCTGGAAATGAAGAATCAATTCAGGGAACTACAAAATACAATGGAAAGCCTCAAGAACAGGGTAGATCAAACAGAAGAAAGAATCTCAGAGATTGAAGGTAACACCTTTCAATTAAAGAAATCAGTCACAGAGATAGAGCAGAGAAACAAGTCAAAAGAGCAAAGCCTATGAGAGATGTGGGATTATGTGAAGAAACCTAATGTGAGGGTCATAGGGTTACCAGCAGGGGAAGAAGAAAACACTCAAGGGTTGGACAAGCTATTTGAAGATATAATAGAGGAAAATTTCCCAGGCCTTGCTCAAAATCTAGATATACAAGTTCAAGAAGCTCAGAGGACCCCTGGGAGATTCAATGCAAACAGGAAGACGTCACAACATGCTGTCATCATACTGACCAAAATATCAATGAAAGAGGCCCTTCTAAGAGCTGTAAGATGAAAGAAGCAAGTAACATACAAGGGAAAGCCAATTTGAATAATACCAGACTTCTCTACTGAGATTTTACAAGCAAGGAGAGACTGGGGCCCCATTCTCACTCTTCTGAAACAGAACAATGCCCATCCTAGAATCTTATTCCCTGCAAAACTAAGTTTTGTATATGAAGGAGAAATCAAGACATTCTCAGATAAGCAAAGACTCAGGGAATTCACCAAGACAAGACCAACCCTTCAAGAAGTACTCAAAACAGTGTTACCCACGGATCAGCACAATAAACACTCATGAATGTAAATCTACTCAAAGCTAAAGATCAAAGACCAGACACTACAATGGCTCAAGAGATAAAACAAAGCAACAAAGTTCAACCCAACATAATGAACAGAAATCTGCCCCACCTATCAGTTATCTCAATAAATGTGAATGGCTTGAACTCCCCACTCAAGAGACATAGGCTGACTGAATGGATAAAAAAAACACAAGCCGAGTATCTGCTGCCTTCAGGAAACACATCTAACCTGCAAGGATGCAATTAGACTAAAGGTAAAGGGGTGGAGAAGAATATTTAAAGCAAATGGAAGCCAAAAGAAAGCTGCTGTGATGGTGCTGATTACAGATATCATAGTTTTTAAATCAACAAAAGTAATAAAAGACAAAGAAGGTCACTATATAATGGTGAAGGGTACAGTTCAACAAGAAGACATAACAATTCTAAATATATATGCACCCAACCTTGGTGCACCCAGATTCATAAATCAAACTCTACGTGATCTAAACAAATGGATAAACAACAACACCATAATAGTTGGAGACTTTAACACCCCACTGACAGCACAGGACAGATCCTCCAAACAGAAAATCAACAAAGAAATAATGGACTCAAACAGAACCCTAGAACAAATGGGCCTGACTGACATTTACAGGACGTTCTACCCCAAAACCACTGAATATACATTCTTCTCATCAGCTCATAGGTCATTCTCTAAGATTGACCATATCCTAGGACACAAAGAACATCTCAAACAATTTAAAAAAATAGAAACTATAACATGTATCTTTTCAGACCACAATGGAATAAAGGTAGAAGTCAATCCTAACAGGAGTCCTGATTTCTACACAAAGTCATGGAAACTAAACAACCCTCTGCTGAATGATCACTTCATAAATGAGGAAATCAAGATGGAAATCAAAAGATTCTTTGAACTAAACGACAAAGGTGACACAAGTTACCGAAACCTGTGAGACACAGCTAAAGCAGTCCTGAGAGGAAAGTTTATTTCCATAAATGCCTATATCCAAAAGTTGAAAAGATCACAAATAGACAACCTAATGAATTGTCTCAAAGAGCTGGAAAAAGAAGAACAGACCAATCCCAAACCCAGTAGAAGAAGTGAAATCATTAAGATCAAATCAGAACTAAACAAAATTGACAACAGGGAAGCTATACGGAAGATTAATAAAACAAAAAGTTGGTTCTTCGAAAAAATAAACAAAATTGACACACCATTGGCTAGACTAACGAAAAGCAGAAAAGAAAAATCTCTAATAAGCTCCATCAGGAACAATAAAGGAGAAATCACAAACTGATGCCATGGTGATACAAGATATAACTTATGAATACTACAAAAACCTCTATGCACACAAACTGGAAAATGTGGAGAAAATGGACAATTTCTTAGAAACACACAGTCTCCCTGGGCTCAATCAGGAAGAAATAGCATTCCTGAACAGATCATTATCAAGTACTGAAATTGAAACAGCAATAAAAAACATTCCTAAAAAGAAAAGTCCTGGAACAGATGGATTCACACCCGAATTTTACCACACCTACAAAGAAGAACAGGTGCCTATCCTGCAGAAATTATTCCACAACATCGAGAAGGATGGAATCCTCCCTAAGAAATTTTATGAAGCAACCATAACCCTGATACCAAAACCAGGAAAGGATGCAACAAAAAAAGAAAACAATACAACAATATCCCTTATGAATATAGATGCAAAAATTCTCAACAAAATCCTAGCCAATCGAATCCAGGTACTTGTCAAGAAAATAATTCATCACAACCAAGTGGGCTTCATCCCAGGGATGCAGGGATGGTTCAAAATATGAAAATCTATAAATGTAATTTACCATAAACAGAAGCAAAAACAAAGACCATATGATGCTCTCAATAGATGCAAAGAAAGCATTTGACAAAATTCAACACCCTTTTATGATAAGAACGCTGAACAAAATAGGCATAGATGGGACTTACCTAAAAATGATACAAGCCATATATGACAAACCCACAGCCAGTATCATACTGAATGGGGAAAAATTGAAAGCATTCCCACTTAGAACTGGAACAAGACAAGGTTGCCCACTATCTCCACTTCTGTTTAACATAGTGCTGGAAGTCCTCGCTACAGCAATCAGACAAGAGAGTGGAATTAAGAGTGTCCAAATGGGAGCAGAAGAGATCAAATTCTCACTCTTTGCTGATGACATGATATTATACCTAGAAAACCCCAAGGATTCAACCATGAGACTCCTTGATCTGATAAATGAATTTGGTAAGTCTCAGGATACAAAATCAATACACAGAAATCAGAGGCATTCATATACACCAAAACAGTAAAAGAGAGAACCAAATTAAAGACTCAATTCACTTCAAAATAGCAACAAATAAAATAAAGTACCTTTGAATATATTTAACTAAGGAGGTAAAAGACCTCCACAGGGAGAACTATGAAACACTGAAGAAGGAAATAGCACAGGACATAAACAGATGGAAGAATATACCATGCTCATGGGTCGGCAGAATCAACATTGTTAAAATGTCTATACTACCAAAGTGACCTACAGAGTCAAGCCAGTCCCTATCAAAATACCCTCATCATTTTTCACAGATATAGAAAAAATAAATTTATACTTTGTATGGAACCAGAGAAGACCCCGTATAGCAAAATCAATCCTAGGCACTAAAAATAAAATAGGAGGCAACAATTTACCAGACTTCAAACTATACCACAAAGCTATACTCATTAAAAATGCTTTTTACTGGCACAAGAACAGGGACACTGACCAGTGGAACAGAACAGAGAACCCAGATATAAAACCATCCTCATATAGCCAACTAATCTTCGACAAAGCAGATAAAAACATACACTGGGGAAAAGAACCCTTATTCAGTAAATGGTGCTAGGAAAACTGGATAGCCACATGTAGAAGACTGAAACAAGACCCACATCTTTCACCTCTCACAAAAATCAACTCGTGCTGGGTAACAGACTTGAACCTTAGGTGTGAAACTATTAGAATTCTAGAGGAATATGTTGGAAATACTCTTCTAGACATTGGCCTAGGCAAAGAATTTATGAAGAAGACCCCAAAGGCAATCACAGCAGCAACAAAAATAAACAAATGGGACCTAATCAAATTAAAAAGCTTCTTCACAGCCAAAGAAACTGTCATGAGAGCAAACAGACAACCCACAGAATGGGAGAAAACTTTTGCAAGCTACACATCTGATAAAGGGCTGATAACTAGAATCTATTTAGAACTCAGGAAAATCAGCAAGAAAAAATCAAACAACCCTATCAAAAAATGGGCAAAGAACATGAACTGAAACTTCTCAAAAGGAGTCAGAATAATGGCCAACAAATATATGAAAAAATGTTCAACATCTCTAATCATCAGGGAAATGCAAATCAAAACCACAATGAGATATCACTTAACTCCAGTGAGAATTGCCTTTATCAAAAAGTCCCCAAACAACAAATGCTGGCGTGGATGCGGAGAGAGAAGAACATTCCTACACTGCTGGTGGGAACGCAAACTAGTTCAACCTCTGTAGAAAGCAATATGGAGATACCTCAAAGCGATACAAGTAGATCTACCATTTGATCCAGCAATTCCACTACTGGGCATCTACCCAAAAGATCAAAAGTCACTTTATGAAAAAGACGCATGCACTGGAATGTTTATAGCAGCACAATTCTCAATTGCAAAGCTGTGGAAACAACCCAAGTGGGCATCAATTCATGAGTGGATTAATAAAATGTGGTATATGTATACCATGGAATACTACTCAACTTAAGAAACAATGTTGATATAGCACCTCTTGTATATTCCTGGATAGAGCTGGAACCCATTCTACTAAGTGAAGTATCTCAAGAATGGAAAAACAAGCACCACATGTACTCACCAGTAAATTGGTTTTAACTGATCAACACCTAACTGCACATATAGGAATAACATTTATGAGGTCTCGGGAGGGTGGGAGGGGGGAGGAGGGGATGGGTATATACAACCACAACGAGTAAGATGTGCAACGTTCGGGGGATGGACACGCTTGAAGCCCCTACTCAAGGGGGGAGGGGAGCATGGTCAATATATGTAACCTTAACACTTGTACACCCATAATACACTAAAATAAAAAATAAAAATATTAAAAAAAGAAAATGAATGTGAATGTATTCTCCAAAGAGAGCCACGTCTTGGGGAAAATAAGCAGTTATTTATCAAGATGCAATGCTTCAAAATATAATTAATGATTGTGAAAGTTTGCCATCTCTTAGAGCCTACCTCTGTGCAATTGCCCATAATCTATGCCTCTAATATACTTATTCACATGTCAGATTTTCTTTTTTCTTTTGCTTTTTTAGTTTTTTTCATTATCTTAAATTTACATCATTACTTTTTACAATTTGCTGCATGTTTTTAATACTGGAGGTATAACTGTGTAAAGACTTTTAAAATCTAATTTGTTTTATGTATTTTTTGCAAATTTGGCTTCATGAAGGTGCATCATCACATTGACTTTGTGCATAAATGTTGTATATGTATGTAAAAACATTGAAACTTCCTCAATAAATGAAGAGATAGCCTTTGTATACATCTGTATTTGTGAAAGACAAAATTCCTCAAGATCTTGGCTCATTGGGTAACTGCATATGCAGTGGTCACCCATTGAGGTTTTTAATTGATTTCATCAAGATTTAGGTTGTCCATCACAGTATTTCAGATGACCATGGTTATAAAGCTGGGTACACACAATTACTAACCATAGTGATAGGCATTTGTACATTCTGATTTTTATGTATTTATTTATGATTTGTTTGCTCATAACTGTTACACCCATATGACTATCATTGGTATACCTGAGTGTTTGTGCTTGCAAAAATATGTATATTATTTTTACCTACTTTTGTGTAAACTGGCGTATGAAGTGCTCTGTCATGTTTTTATGTTTCTCAAATAAATCTCCTTTAAAAATGTAAAAAAAAAAAAGACATCAGCACCCGAATGTTTATGGCAACACAATTCACTATTGCAAGGACATGGAAACAACACAAGTGCCCATCAATTCATGGGTGGATAATTAAAATTTGGTATATGTTCACGATGGAATGTTACTCATTTCTAAGAAACAACGGCGAGCTAGCACCGCTAACACTATCCTATATTAAGCTTAAGTCCATTATCCAAAGTGAGGTGACACAAGATCAGGAAAATGGGCTCCACATGTCTCGCCATCAAATTGGTACTGACCGATTAAAACTATGGTGCTCAAATGGTGGTGGTGTTCACCAGGGATTCGGGGGAGGGGGTTAGACCCACGTATTAGGGATGTGGTGAGCATTGTGGAGGGGAAAGGCATACCTCTAACCCTTCCTAGGGAGAGGAAAAGATATAAAATGTAACCAATATGTTAAAAAAAAAACATGTTTATCGGGTGTCGGGTAGGTGGGAGCGGGGAGGAGGGGATGGGTGTATACTTAGATAATAAGTGCGATGCACACCATCTAGGGGATGGATGCGTTGGAAGCTCTGACTTGGTGGGGGGGAGGGGTACCAAGGGCAATATATGTAACCTTAACAATATCTGTACCCCCATACTATGATGAAATAAAAAAAGAGAGGAAAAAATAGTTGGCACACAGCAAATGAAATGAAAAAGACAGAACTGCCTTGGTTTACTGTAAAGAATTTAAAGCATTAGGGGGGTTATAATGTTAGAGAGGATTATCAATTAAGACCTACTCAGCCACACTGGAAGAGTTTACAGGATTTACCCTTTAGCAATACTGTGAGGAATGAATTTGTGAGGGGAGCCCTGGAATTCTTGGAGAGCTCTGTGTTTGCTCTTCTCTGTAGGACAGAACTTACTGTGGAAACTGCAGTCACTCAACTGGGAAACCTAAATGCCATGGGACAAATTCAATCCCAGAGTGTGAGGACCCAGTGGCAGAACTCAGGCACTGAAGGCAAGGTGGCTGTGGCTACTGTCCTGGGCAGCAGAGTCGAAGCAGCACTGAGAATGGTCTAATTCATGCAGACCTACGGTGTTGGCTACATGGTCATGGTGTTGTAAGAAGTGAAATAGATATGAAACCCTCTAAATTTTTACTTGATTTGTATAAGCAGAAAATGTCCCTGTCAGGTGAGCAAGAGGCTAACCTGACTTAGAGAAACAGAAAGCCTCCAGACCCTGAAATAATTCCTAGACTTTATCCAGTTTATAGACTCAGAACCCACTGAATTGAAGGGAATGCAAGGTCACATTGAGGACACTGCCCCAGGTACACTGCCAAAAACGACACACTTTCCAGGAATGGGAGTTTTCGCACTGCTCACCAACCCCCTCACCCCAGGGCTGCCAGGTCTCTGCTTGTTGGAACGTGCTGTGGGGAGCGGAGCAGAAGTGCCGCAGGAACTCACCAAAGCTCCAGAGCAGAAATTCCCCAGGAGGCAGAGAGTCTGGGGAGGGTGGACGCGGGTCCTGAAAGAAGGAAGTGTCGTCACAGGGCCCCACGTCAGCAGTGAGAGGACACAGACAGAGAGGTCCGTCACTGGCTGCCCCACGCACAGAGCCTTCCTCCCCAGTGTGTGAAGGGCGTCCGCTCACTGGGCCGAGTCCGGGAGCCGACAGGAGCTGGGTAGCATCATAGTTCTCCACGCGTGACTCGGGAGTTGGGGTAGCGGCTCCTTAGAGTAGAAAACGCTCTGTGTGTCCTCACGGCTGTGCACCATGCCATGGTCGCCTCAGCCCTGGTCTGAATCCCTCACACCCAGCCGAGCCCCACCAGAAGGGACTGGCAGAACATGCCAGGATCACAGAGCAGCGCGGTCTGACCCACGGGAGGCGTAGGAGGTGTAGGAGCTACACCTCAAAAGTGACTCAACTGTGGCACGAACCCATCCCAGGGCCGGACAGACTCAGAGACTCATCTGCCAGTCGGATGTCCACGGGCTGCGCCATGAGGAGCACTGGCGCTCTCCTGGGACGCAAATGTGGGGCCTGCAAACTCCGAGCCCCAGGGGTGGCCCTTATGTGACAGGTTAAAGGTGATTGGTGCTGCTGCCCCACGGCCATCGGTGTCCCCGCCTGGAGGACAAACACTGACCACACCCTCCCTAAAGGGACAGACAGGTATAAAAACACCCAGACACACAGGAGTCTGCAAGAAGAAGGTGCACCTGACCTGACCAACACCCCCAGTTGCCCCATAATTGAGACCAGCCTGGTTGGAATTGCTTTTGTTCAGATGTCCTCATCTTAAGAAAAACGTTAAACTCAAAAATTAGTAAAATAGGGGAGTTCGTAAAGGGGACTACTGGTTTTTTGGGTTATCTCAAATGTAAACCTTTCATATGCCTTTCAAGAATTTGAATTATTCATAAAATAATAAAGTAAATAGAGTGCAAATAAATCAAGAGATGGTATAAAGAAGGAAGCGAAAATTAACAAACTTGGAAGAATGAAATAAGTGCAAATAGTTCCCATTCCAAACAGTTATGAAAGTTATAATTTCTCAGGCCAAGTAATAATTCCTCATAAGAAATAAAATAAAGGGGCGTGATACTTCTATGAGTGGAAACTTGGTTAATCCACACTTCTACCAGATAAATGTTGAAGCCAGACGTGAGTACAGTTAAACTGCAGGAGCACAGAACACTTGAACTGTTGTATCAGGTGCCATTTGTCATTTGTTGCAAGTGCATTTAAAAAAAATAATAAGTCACACTCTGTTATTTTTGAGAGGATTGTTTATGTTGTGAAAACAAAACTAATTTTCTTTCTTGATCACGCAGTTTCGTTCTAGTCTCAGCTGACTCTGCAGAGTAGCCGTCCTTCATGCAGTGGTTTGGGGAGCAGAAGCCTTTCCATTTCTTATGGAGACGGGATTCCTGCAGGTCAGCCCGGCTGTGGAATGTACAGCAGTAAGGGCCGGTCTACATTAGCCAGGCTTGGCGCATGTCTGTTGCTCACTCACACCTGCTGACCAGCGCTTGCCACTTACCCCACACATCTCAGACGGTGGAGGAAGCATAATCCTCCCTTTGGCCCAGAGAGGCAGAGAAGCTACTTTGGGTCACGTCAAGGGCTCTGAAGTTTGCCTCACGGGCCTCTCTCTGGAGGGGTTGAGAACCCTCATCACTCACCAGACGTGTGTTTCCTGAGACGTCCAGCAGGCAGGGTCCCTGGACAGTGACTTGAGTCATGGAGACGGACCAGGCTCCACTGCTGCCTCAGGAAGCTGACAGTTCAGGCAGGACAGACCAGCACAGACCAGGCAGTAAAAAGGTAGCATCGTGGGCACGTAGAAGTTGTGTCACAGGCACTGTGGGGTCAGTAGACCCACCTAACTTAGACCGTGAGATAAAAATGTGTGTATGAAAGTGGATGTCAACACTGAGATGCTCCAGAAATTACTGGCTGAAGAAACCGCATGTGCTAATTGCAGAAGATGAGTGACAGCTTGCTGTACAGAGCGGTTTGTGAGTTGCTTTGTGCAGATGTCGATTCAAATATAAAGAAAAAGAATAAAGGGTCAGAGGTAGAGCTCATCAGGAATTGTCTTCCAGAGTGTAATTGTGCTAAGAACAGATAATTACTTTCTTATGACACTGGGGCCAATATAATGTGCTAATAGGAGGTGACATTCTCAGAGTTTGTATGAAAATCTCTTTGCAGAAATTTGCACAAAGATAAGAGGTGATAAGACTTTCCAGGAGGGGACTCTGCTTTGATCCCATATTCCGTTAAATGAAGATGCCTCATCACAGATCTTAAATATTACCTTTACCTGTAGGTCTCTTCCATGAAACTGGCCTCCATGAGGCAGTGGACTCTGTCTTCAATTTGTCCCTTTAACCTAGAGGAGCTAGAACGTTCTCCAGCAGTGGAGACTATATTTATGCTGTTCCGTATGGCAGGCAGTGGCCACATGGATTTGAAGCACTCAAGTTGCAGCTTGCATGGCTGAGGAATTGAATTTTAAACTTTATTTAATTTAATCTACTCCAATTTTAATTTAAATAGCCACATGTGGCTCATGGCTACTACATTCAACAGCAGTGATGTAGAATACATTTCATCTCTGCAAAACTTTATTGAGTGATTTGCAGGCTAAACTGGCTGAGCATACACGTCAAGCTTTCTAGAATCACTTCATAGACTTTCATAAAAAGACGGTAATAATGAGAGGTGCAGAATGTGTGGGTGAGTAACCTCCTTAAATGGCAGGTTACTCAAAATAGAGTCCTAGAATAGCTGGATGTCTAGGAAGGTCCTCTGGGGTTTTAAGATGATCCACAACTATTCCGACTCTGCTGTTATCACCCAGAGATATTGACATGGTTTGAGGAGGATGAGCGTCCATGGAGGAAATCCTCCTAGGGCTGGAACCACATCCTTGCGTGGCAATGCTCTGTGTGTTCAGGACTGGGGTCAGGTCTGGCCTCAGCATGGTCCATGTGGTGAGTGTGGAGTTCCACGCAGGTACTGGGCTCATCCAAGAGGTACCTGGGACACTGGGAAGTGAGACTGAATCCTCTCTGTGTGAGTGCATGCTGGTTTAACTGAGCATATACTATCTCCTGTGTTTCTTCTGCTGCAGGGTCCTGAGAGGCGACAGGTGAGAAGAAGAGGGTGATATTTAATAAATGAAGACAGGGTTATTTGATATATGGAGAGGATGAAACTGTAGTGAGGGCTTGGGCCTGAGAACTCACCTTTCTCTCCATTATTTGGACTTCTGTGGGCTCTGTGTCCATGATGGCAGGGTCTGTGGGGTAAAAGAGGGAGCCAAGGCTCTTGAGGGGCTCTTCCAGAACCTCATATCATACATAGAGACACAAGACCAGAATGAGGCCAGGGTGTCCTGGTTTCTCAGCCAGTGTCTCCCAGTAGATTCAGAGAACTGCTCCATCAACACCTCTGGGTTGACCGTGACTGAGCCAGGGTCCCCTCCAGTCCTGTGCCCCATCCTACCGCCTCTCTTCTGGACCATCCCTTCTTGCACATCAGTGGCCTCCCCAGAGCTGGGGAGGAGAAAGGGCAGGGGAAGGCTGGTTGGTCCATTAAGGAAAGGGGTAGGCGTCCTCCAAAAAGAACCTCAACAGAAGCACAATCAACCCACAGGAAGTGAGCATGCACCTTTGTGTCCCAAACAAACCCCACTCTGCTCACGTGATACTGTCCTCTCCCATTTCAGACTTACGATTTTTGGTAGAACACCAGTAACCAAGAAGAACAGAGAGGAAAATGCCAATGGAGATGATGACTCCTGAGAGTCCAATGAGAATGTCCAGTTTATGGAACTGTCCTGGAGGTGGACCTGCTTCTGTCAATAAGTGAACAACAAAAGCTCCCATTGTCTGGTTGCCTATTTTGTGCCAGTACATCCTAGACTCATCATGCACTTTATGTTGGACTCCCCCAACATTCCTAAAACTGAACATTGGCTTTCTCCAGTTTCCAACAGGTGAAAAAAATTCAAAGGGTAGTGAAGACAGTTTTCCAAATCAATCAACCAGGAAGAGATATGCAGAGGTATGAATCCAGATCTACCAGGCTTCAACGTGCGCCCCACCCCCCACATCCTCATGAGACAAGGTAGTTCATTTTTGCATGAAAAGGAAACTCTCTGCCTCTACCATAGCTGATCACCATTTCCCCTTGGTCCTCCTGACTTTGGCACAACCGTACTTTCTTGGAGCTGAGGATGCGTCTAGTGCTGGTTGCTGAGATTTGAACTTGCGACACAGAATATTAATACTCCCTCCCAGTCATAACTAAGAGTGGGGTGGGTGGAGGATTAAGGAGAGAAGAAGTGGGATGGGAATGGCATGTGTCATATACGAGCACATTCTCTGTACCAGGACTTCTCCTGGCGGGAAGAGGACTTTCACATTTGTGACTGCAGTTATGCTTGGCAGAAGGAAGGAGGGTCCATTAGCCTAGTGTCCTGTTTAGGGGGAAATTGTTGCTTTGTGACATTAAGTGACTAGAACCAGCAGAGCCATCACTTATGCCCAAGATTCTGACTTCTGTATTTCTCTTTCAAGGATGATGTCTGTTCCCTCACTAGAATCCTTGTTGAGCTATTTCTTTCTCTGATAGGTCAAGTATAGTTTCCATCAACTGAAACAGAGGCTTAGAGAGAAATGAGTATGTCCAAGGTCACCCTGCTGAGAAATACCAGATCTAGGTTCTGAAATCTCCCTCTTAATGAGTCCAGCTCTGAGTGTGTCCTGAACTCACCTTCTCAACTCTTTCTCTGGCACTTTCATGTCTAAGCCACCATGAATTTTCTCTACAAGGATGTTGCAGACTTCACCAGTCACACACATTCCACTCTTGTTTCCCTAAAATAATTTCTTTTCATATCTGCCAATTGTTATTTCTGAAATATGATGCAAATCATGACATTTTTCTGATTAAAATCTCTTATTGGCTTCACATCTTGGCCAGAATACAATTGAAACTCTTTATGATTGCTTAGAAGAATCCTTCCCGTAAGCAAGCTGGCTCCTGTCTAGCTCTGTCAACTCCACCTCCCCCACCACACGCAGCCACACGGGTGCTGTGAACACACCAGGCCACTGCCAGGTTAAGTTCAGGGCACGTGCTGTTCCAACTGCTGGGAAAGTCTTTCCACCAATCTTCTCAACACTGGCTCTCCTTGTCACAGAGATGATGCCTTAAATGTCACTTCCTCTGTAGGACCTTCTCTACTACCCACTCTAGATGATACACTAAGGCTTTCTCTATCACTTGACCGTCTTAATGAATATGACTTTAAGCAATTTAAAATCAATTCATTAATTTATTTGTTATGATTTTTCTCCTCCCTCACATGACACTGGAATGAAATTCTCATGAATACAGCACACTTTCGCATCTAAACTTGAGTATTCAGATCATAGGACATTAAAATATGGACCACAAATATTTAAAATGTTCCCTTAAATCCTTCCAACTCCCCAACACTCCCATTTTCACAGACCCTGATGGAGGGATGACAAGCATCGCTTCTCAGGAGTGGTCAGGTTCCCTCTGGCCCCTTCCTCCCTTTTGGATGAGACCTCGATCCCAGGGCATGAGGCTAAATGCCAACACTGATCCCCATGCTGACCACAGTGTCTCAGATAACCATGGAGAATCTGTGAAGCAGACACTGGAGTTGACCAGACCACGGTCCTAGGGCTGGGAGGTGGCAAAGCCATCACGCACACAAGAGCCTTCTGTCTCCCCAGGGATTCACACATGAAGCTAAGAGCCTCCTTTACTTACTGGATTCAGAGGTTGATTCCATGGGTGATGGGCAAGTACTCTTAGGGGTTCCTGGAAAAGGAGAGAGAAGGGGTGAGCAAGGGTCATTCCTTGCACCAGTGAGCTAGGATCACTGTCTACAGTCTAGGGCAATGTCGGTCCTCTGTCCTCCCCGCACTCTGTCTCCACCTACTGACTGGTTTGGGTCCTGCAGACCGTCTCACAGGATCCCGGGGGCAGGGACACTCCCTCCCTCTGAGATGTGAATGTGCAGCAAACACTTAGGAGATGCCTGGTGAAGAAGGAGCCCATAATCAAGAGATGTTTTCTACTCTTGGGGTAATAATACCCACGTTTCTCGGCAGGGAGATCTGTCTGTGGGGGAGAGGTGAGGAGCGGCTTCTGGGAGACAGATAAGGCTGAGAGGTGGATGCAACCTCTGATCTTCCCAAACTGCATCTGGCCTCACCTCCTGTGACTGTCCTGAGCCCTTTCCTCACTCACCTGGGTATGCAGGACCCTAAAGTGGCCTCTGTACAGGAGGAAGATGGGGATTTGGATGTGACTTCTCTACCTTCCTAAACTGACAGTCCCTCTCCTACACAGCTTCTCTTTTCCTCTCTGCATTTCTCATAGGTCATTTGTCCAGAATCTAAGATCCCTGTGTCTCATCAGAACACCCCTCAGACACAGCTCTATGATGCAGTAGGTCCCCGGGTATGAAGTAGGTATGGGATCCTCACCTGTGACAGAAAGGTGCAGGGGGTCACTTGGGGATGACCACTTATGGGGGGAGAAATAGAAGTAGCCATAGCATCTATAGGTCTCTCCGCAGGAAGGGGTTTCAGGGTCCAGAGGTAGGTAGACCTGGAATGTTCCATTGTGACTCTGGCGTCCACTGAGCCAGCAGTCATGGGCCTCCCCCTCTCTGGACAGATGGTACTTGTCAAATCGGGTCTTAGAGCTGCAGGACAAGGTCATGTTCTCTCCTGAGCCCACCATGGGGCCCACATGGGTGGAGAGAGAAGGCTTTTCATATTGTCCTAGGAGAAAAAGAGAGTTTGATTTTATAACACAAAACATATCACATTATCCTGAGTGAAAGAACAAAAAATTCTCTCTGACTGGGGACCAAACTCTAGGTCTGCTAGTGCCTCTCTCAACAACATTTTAGTCTCTGCAATCTTGACTCACGTTGTGGGTCTTTGTAATTCTTCTGGTTTTCATTAATTTTCCATTATTTTTTACTGTATCTTCATGTCTTACTGCCCCTTAAACCCACATGTAGTGTGAGGCCCTCCTGGAACGCGGAAATAACTACCCTCTTTGGAGACCCTCAGAAAACATGGTGCTGCCTTAGGTCCCCTGACCTGTAGCTATGAGGCTATGGGTCTCACTGTTTCCAACTTTACATGCTGAAAAGTGCAATAATCTCTACTGGACCTGTCAGAACATCACAGGCTGAGTCCACTGGAACCAGCTGGTGCATCCACACCTCCCAAAGTGTTAGGTGTGCCTGTCCTTGGGGAGGTTGCAGGTGACCCCTTCTCCCTCTTTGGGCAGAAGGACGTGTCACACCACACTGCTGAGCAACTCCTCAGGGTCCCCATCTCCATTCGGATCCCCCAGGGCCCTGGCCGGGGGGCGTCTGCTGTGTCACTGTGTCTCCTGGTGGAGGAAGGGGCCTGCGGTTTCAGGGTGAGAACTGACCTCAAAATGCTCCTTGGTGCCTGAGCTGTGGGAAACCAGCCCCAATTCTAGGTACATGTATCTTTCTTAGTATGTCGTTCACTGTGTCTGTCACTGCCTAATTTGTTTTCTCTTTAGTTATAATACATTCTATGTTGGTTTGATTTTTCCTTGTTTCACCCCTACCCCTCTCTAGAGAGGTTCATGGTATGTCTTGTGTCTGTTTTTTTCTGACTGCACTAACATTGTGATCAATAACCACGTCACCCCTGAAGCCTATAGAGCATGAAAAAACCAGGGACTGGTCTGGCCACACTCACCGGTGATCACAACGTCCAGGGGGTCACTGGGATCTGACCACTGACAGGGGGAGTGACTGAGAGAACTGTAGCATGTGTAGGTCCCTGCATGGCTGGGCATCATGGTATCTATGGAGAAGTCAGCCTGGGTGTAGGGGAGCTCAGCATGGACCTTCTTGGCAGGCAGCTGGGAATGCTGTGTGGTCCCATCCTTGTGCAGGATAAATTTATCCAAGTCCAGTTCTGAGAGACAGCGCAGGGTCACACTGCCTCCTGCGTGCACTATGGGGCTTGGGTGTGCTGAGATGGAGGGTTTCCTGAACACACCTGGGAGCAAAGAGACTGTGAGATTACAGGTGTCACCCTGCCTCAGCCTGTGCCCTGAGAACACAGGAGTGAAGTTTCCCCATCATTACCAAAGACTGCTTGTCTCTCCTGGCTGTGAGCTTGCATTTTCTCTGGGCATCATCCTTCACCATCTAGATGGTGTCTTTTGTATCCTGGATCTCCCTGCCTCACCTCAACCTGCTTTACTCTCACCTGGACAATGGCCACAACACCTTCTCTGTTCTTTTTAGGCTCTCAGACTGTGAGGCCCACTCCACATCCCATCCCCTCCCAGCTCCATAGGGTGGGCCAGGGTGACCCTGCAGGACGTGGTTCCTAACTTTCCTGGAGACATTCTGCACATCCACTAGAGCAAAGGAGATGATTGTCGGGAGACTGGAGCAGGAGGAGGGGGGAAGGTAACAGTGCCCCATCCTGCCCCAACCAAGCCTCTAGAGGCATTTCCCAGGGGGCCACGTCTTCCCCAAGGCTCTGGCTCCTCTATGACAAAATAACAACTTCCCTCATAGGAAGGCTGGTGCTGGGGTCAGGTGGCTCAGGGGACACTGCTCCTCCCTGGGTCCTCTCTTCTTGTACCTGGCACCCACACCCTGTTCTCTCTAATCACTAGGTAGATTCTCTTCCTTCTTCACTGCCTCATTCCCCCTTCATCTGGGTACCCAACTCCTCACATTGTATACCCTCTCTCTAAATTGTCAGATGGCTTCTTGTCCACAGTTAGGCCTGGCCAGGAATCCTGCAATGACTCTCTGGCTGCGCTGAGTGTGGACTCTGGCAAGGGCCATCTGGACACACGTGGACATGGGCTGGGCTGGGCTTCTCCTACCTGTGACCACGATCTCCAGGGAGTTGCTGAGTGCTGACCACACAGAGCGATTCTGGGTGTAAGATACAGAACATCTGTAGGTCCCTGCATGTGCTGTGGTCACCGGGTTGAAAGCAAAGGTGTTGTGAGAAGGGACACTGTAGATCTCAGAGATGTTGCTCCCAACTCTTTTGGATAGTTTGACTGTGACAAATGAAAGGTGGGAATAACAACGAAGTGTCACATATCCTCCTAGGGGGACCACAGAGCTCGGCGAGGCTGACAGGGAGGGCTGGTTGTGACCACCTGGGACAGGATGAGGCAAGTCTTAGAGAAGAAGATGTGGAGCCGCCCCTGCCCCCACTGTCTTCTGGGGGCTTTTCCTCCTTCACATTCTTCCAAGGATTTTCCCCTAAACTGGAGCCCTCTGACACCCAGGAGTACCTGTTGGTGGCTCAGGGGCACGGTGTACCCCAGCATGGACACTGCAGGTCTTCCCAGGACAAGAATTTGCTTAGAGTGTTGATAAAATGCTCGACAAGGTTTCTCTTAAATATCTCTATTACAGTAACAATACCTACATGTTAAAAAGGGGAAATCTATTGGATTCAAGCCATAGAAGACAACTTGTGAAACTCATTGCAATAGTTCTCCTCCCCAGGAATGTGCTCCTAGAACCGCGAGGTCACTGCCTGCTGATGGGTCCCTCCTCAGACCCTGGCAGCAGGAAGCCCTTTAGCTCAGCCTCACAGGTAGGCAGGAGAAACTGTGTTACTCCTGGTGCTCAAAGAGTTCCATGGAGCCCAGCATGGAGTCCTTCCCGCCTGACAGAGATCATTTCAGTGCATCCCCAGATACTCTGAGTTCTAAACATCACAGGCTCCTCCAGGAATAGGCTGTTCCCAGAGGGGCTGTCTATGGAGCATCTCCAGAACAAAATGAGGGTCCAGGGTCTCCAGAGGACCTCACTACTGTGCTCCAAAGAGAATCACTACAAAGCCCTTCCAACGTCACCTGCATCAACTCAACCCCATGCTCCAGTGTCTCCACCTGGAGGATCACTTTGTGTTTAGCCACCACTGCATCCTGGGAATTCAGGGGACTCACCCATGTGTGTGAAGGTCCTGTGGCCTAGGTAGAATCCTGTAGGAAAAACCACATCAGAGATGACTCGTCCCCAAAATTAATCCTGCCCTCCCTATAACTGGGCCTTGTCATGGATTTCAGACTTGGTAGCTCAGCCTGGGCTCAGAGGATGGATGAACTTGGCTTCCTATGGGTTTCCACCTCCAGCCCTGAGATGTGGAGAGCCCAGGTCTTCAGGACAGCATTTTCCATCCTAATACCCTCCTCCCTTCCGTTCCAGGACTCACCTAGACATAGGAGAGGCATGAGATTGGAGGACATGGTGCCACTTCTGTTGGACAGTACACAGGGGTCTAGCAAAAGTGGAAAATGAAGAGGATGTGGTTGCCAACGTACAAGTTTCACAGTTTACAGAGTTCTCAGATAACACACCACACAGGAAGATAAACAATTCTCACCCTAGACATAGGGGGAGTCACGGAAAAGTTTCAGACAGCATTTGTTGTTTAACACAGCCCCTAATAAGGGCCTGACTTCAACCCAATCACTGACCAACCTCAAAGGTCCAAATTTCAAATTTAATTTTTTACCTCCAGAATCATATAACATTTTAATGTTTCACTGCCTTTATTGAGAGCTACGTGTGATTCCATTTGTATCAGGCAATGTTCCCCTGCCAAATGAATATATAGGCATTGTTATGTTGGAAAATGTAGAATAAATCCAAATGTTTATTTCACTATTTTGAAAGTGGTATTAAATGCAAATTGAGAACATTTTTCAAGTTCTTAATTTTTTATTCTAAACTTCAGGAAGTTAACAACTACAAAAATATTGATTCTGCATTATTAACACAGAACATCTTGCAAATTCTGACTCTTGAAGTTTTATTTGAAATTTCTTTCTTATCTCATGGGTCAAGACGGAGATCTCTGTCTTTCTCCTTCAAGTCAACTCAAGACAACATGTATCAAATATAAATAAATATCAATATGTTCATGTAATGCTGAATGTTCTTTCCAAAAGCCAACTCATATCATCAGGAAAATTAATGGGAGAGGAGAAGATTAGGGTGGAACATGCTGTCCTGAAGACCTGGCCTCTCTACATCTCAGGGCTGGAGTTGGGAACCCGCAAGAAGCCAATTCATCCACCCTCAAAGTCCAGGCTGAGCTACCGAGTCTCATAATCTGTGAAATCTCCACTGAAAATGAAGCCTGTATATTCACAACTATAGTATCAACTCATATATTGTGTCTCACTGTCCCTGAACTTCCCACTGTATGAAATGACCACAATTCTGTACCTTGTGCTTATGCGTTCCTTCTTATTTTTATAAATATGCTTTTTAACATTGTTAGCTATCTTGTGGAATATTTTCTGTGTTTTTATGTATGTTTTTTTTTAATATAGAACAAAATGAGTGACTGTTCTTGTCTTCAAAGTTATATTGCTGAGGGGTGGAGGGGGCAGTGCAAGGTGGTGGACTAGAAGCAGCCAGAGCACAGCTCTCAAGAAGAGGATCGAATGTTGCAGGTGGGTGCCCACCTTTGGGTGACCATCTGGGAAAGAGCACTGTGAACCACCGGAGAAGCAATGGGGACATTCAGAGTGAAGGAGGAGGTGGCAGGGAGATTTATTCTACAAGATTGGAAGGTACCTTGGGGAGGAGTCCCCAGTGGGGAAGGACAGGAGAAGAGAACTCAGGGGCTCCATGCTCTCCACATACACACCGTGGTCTGAGCAGTGAGGGGACCCACACTAGTTTACATTTGGCCTGATCAGAGGGCTGCTTAGAGTCTGTACAGTGACATTGCACTGAAGTGCTGGTGCAGCAAGGACCTGGTGGCTTCTGTTCCCAGGTTACCACAATTGATGTCAAGTTATCAGGTCCGCTGCCAGATCTGCATGGGGCTCAGCTTTGCCACAGCCACTTACACATTGCTCACTCTTGGCCAGGGAGGAAGCAGGCAGAATCAACACTCTTGCACACCCTGCAAGAGGGAGCTCAGCACCCCTGCCAACAGTAGATTTGCACAGAAAAGGCACAACAGACACAACCTCCGAAGCTTGTGGTGACTGCTGCCCTAGGACATGGGCTGGGGGAGAGCCCTGGCTGCCTGGCAACCAGCCCTGCAGCCCTACAACTGTGAAACCTATGATGCCACCTTGCCCTGCATGGTTCCTTCTCTGTGGTTCCCATGCTGATGTTTTATTCCACTGTCCTACCCAGACTGCTCCTGCCCTGCCTCCAGGCTGCAGCCCAGTTCTGAGACTCCTGATGCTTCTGGGCCCAAGCTGGACCACAAATGCTCCAGTGCTGGGCTTCCCAAGAGGCACCATGACTGCTGCCAGGCCCTGCAGTCCTATACACAATGCCCTAGCATTTCTCCCCGTTTCTGTGGCTCTATCCCCAAGGCTCCACCATTGTCTGTGTCCCTAAGACTCCACCTCCAAGACTCCATCACTGCTATAGAGCACGTGGCTCTGGGCCCACAGTTCCCACTGGCCATCTGGCAAAAAATACTCCATAGTCCAATGCTCCACCAGGAATCCACCAGCCTAAAGCTACCATGGTAACTAAACCCAGTTGCAGCAAATGTTCACAGCCCAGAGACACACAATGACTGCCCAGATATCCTCACCAAGCTTCCACTATAAACTCCTGATGAGACCAGGCAGAACAACCCCCCACAATGCCAGTTTCCATGGAAAGGGTCTCACCCAATCCCCAACCCAAGCAGCCAACAGCAACTGGGGGAAGAACCTACCATTCTGTGCTAAGATCATCCGGCACTGGCTTAAACTGTGGCAATTACAGGGAACAGGACAAAGCATTACAGGCTCCTGTTGCACCCATCCCTTCCTTGCCATGCCAACATTCTAGAATGGGATATAAGAGCAGTACCCAGAACCTCACCTTCTTCTCACTAAGTAGGAGAGTTCCCAGCAAGGGAGAACAGATCTCCACAAACCTATCATCCCTCAGCTAAGAGAAGAGGCTTCACATGAGAAGAAACCAGCAAAATAACTCCAGAAACATGGAAAAAAATGTTTGAACCCCCTAGGGGATCACAATGGATCTACAGCAATGGACCCCTACAAAAGAATATTGTTGAAATGTCAAAAGTGGAATTCAGCATATAGATGACAAATAAGGTGAATGAAATTGAAGAGAAAGTTGAAAACTAACACAAAGAAGCCATAAACATATTTCAGAACATCAATTAACAAAATGAAAAACTCATTAAAGAGATAGACAATATAAGAATGGATGCCACAGACTTAAAGAAAAGAAAAAGTCATTTAGGGAATTTCAAAATACACCAGAAGAATCCCATAATAGGCTCAAACAAGGAGAAGAAATAATCTTAGAACCTGAAGACAAGGCTGTCGAGTTAACCTAGTCATTAGTGATACAGAAAAGAGAATAAAGAAGAATGAACAATCACTCAGGGAAATATGGGACTATGTGAAGGGAGCCAATATATGAATTGTAGGCATCCCTAAGGGAGAAGAAGAAAAAGGAAAAAGCATAGAAAGCCTATCCAAGGGAATTATTGGGAAAAACTTTCCTGCTCTCTCCAGAGAATCAGATGTCCAGATACAAGATGGTCATCAAACACCAGGAAGATTCATACAAAATAGGACATCTCTAAGATACATAGTCATCAACCTGGCCACTGTCAAAATGAAGAATAAAATTCTACAAGCAGCAAGATAAAAACAACAACTAAAATACAAACGAAAATCCATCAGGCTAATGGAATACTTCTCAGTGGAGACCTAAGGAGCCAGAAGGGATTGGGGCCCCATATTCAGTCTTCTTAAACAGACCTGTCAGCCAAGAATTTTGTATCCTCCAAAGAGAAATTTTATAAATGATAAAATTTCTTCAAAGTTTTTGATTTGAATAAAGAAATAAAGACTTTTTCACACAACCATACAATAGCAGAATTTCTCATTACTATACCTCCCCATATAGGAAATACTCAGAACTGCATTATACATGGAACAGCACAATAGATACCCAAAAGTGTAAAACACATATAAAAGTTCAAGCCACAGCTCTTATAAAACAACAGCACAAGAGGGAAAACAAAACAACATGGTACCATCCAACATGATGAACAGAAGAGCATCCTACATATCAATACTAACACTGAACATGAATGGCCTTAATGCTCCACATAAAAGACATAGACTAGCTGAATGGATGATAAAACACACCCCAAGTATATGCTGTCTCCAGGAAACTCATCTAACCTTCAAGGACTCACAAAGACTCAAGATAAAGGGATGGAAAACATATTACATGCAAATCGAAACCAAACATGAGCAGGTGTAGCCATTTTCATATCAGATAAAATAAACTTTCAATCAACAATGGTAAAAAAGAAGACAACGATGGTCATTATGTAATGGTAAAGGGAGCAATTCAACAAGAAGGCATAACAATCCTAAATAAATATGCACCTAACACGGGAACTCCCAGATTCAAAAGCAAATTCTACTAGACCTAAGCTAGGAAATAAATAGTAGCATTGTAAATGCCAAGGATGTCAATACCCCACTGACAGAGCTGGACAGGCCATCAAAACAGAAAATGAATAAAGAAACACTAATCTTTAATGGGACTGTAGAACAAATGGACCTAAAAGACATTCACAGAACTTTCTACCAAATATTACTGAATATATATTCTTCTTGTTAGTACAAGAAGGGCATTCTCCAAGGTTGATCACATTGTAGGCTCAAAACATGGTTCACTAAGTTTTTAAAAAATTGAAACCATACCATGTGTCTTCTCAGAACACACTGAAGTAAAACTCACTTCTAAAAAAATCACTCAAGTCTACACAAAGTGATGGAAAGTAAAAATGTGTTGCTGACTGATCCTTAGGTCTATGATAAAATTAAGTTGGAAATTTAAAATACTTCTAGAAATGAATGACAAAGGGGACACAAACTATCAAAAACTATGGAACAGAGAAAAAGCAGTTCTGAGAGGAAAATTCATAGCCTTAAATGCCTACATCAAAAAGACAGAAAGATCACAAATTAACCATTGTAACCTGATGTCACATCTCAAGGAACTAGAAAAATAAGAGCAAACCAAATCAAAGACAGTATAGGAAAGAAATAACACTCATTATGTATGTATATACCCAACTCCTCCTCCCCCCTACCATATTCTCGATGCTTGATAAATGTTATTCCTATATGTCCACTTAGGTGTTTATCAGTGAAACCGATTTGCTGGTGAGTACATGTGGTGCTTATTTTTCCATTCTTGGGATACTTCACTTAGTAGAATGGGTTCCGGCTGTATCCAGGAAAATACAAAAGGTGTTATATCACCATTGTTTCTTATACCACATAATGAGTATGATGCATACCATCTGGGGGATGGATACTCATTAAGCTCTGACTCAAGGGGCCAGGGGAGAGCAAGGGCAATATACATAAACTTAACATTTGTACCCCCATAATATGCTGAAATAAAAAATATATATGTATAAAAGAAATAACAAAGCTCAGAGTAAAACTACATGAAATGGAAACCAGATAAATAATACAAAGGATCCACCACAAAAGGTTAGTTCTGTGGAAAGATAAACAAAACTGATAGACCACTACCCAGGTTATCCAGAAATAAAGCAGAAAGGACTCAAATAAGCTCAATAAGAAATGAAAACAGGAGATGTTACAACTGATACCACAGAAATAAAATATATCATCCATGAATACTACAAAACCTCCACACACAGAAACTGGAAAACAGAAGAAAGTCTCCAGTTACAAAATCAATGTACACAAATCAGTAGCACTTCTATATACTAGTAACAGTCAAGCTGAGAGTCAAATTAAAGACTGAAAGGCATTCAAAATAGCTACAAAGAAAACAAGATACCTAGGAATGTATTTAACCAAGGAGGTGAAAGGTCTCTGAAAGGAGAACTACCAAATACTGAAGGAAAAAAATCACGAATGACACAAATGGAAAAATATTTCAGGCTTATGCATTGGTACAATACACATTGTTAAGATGTCTATACTGCGCAATGTGATTTACAGATTCAATGCAATCCACATCAAAATACCAGCATCGTACTTCGCGGATCTAGAAAACATAATTCTACACTGCATTTGGAACCAAAAAAGAGCTCACACACACAAAACGATCTTAAGCAAAGAGAACAAATCTCAGGGCATCACATTGGAAGATTTTAGATTATACTACAAGGCTATAGTAACCAAAACAGCATTGTACTGTATAAAAGTATAGTCGTAGAGCAGTAAAACAGAATAGAGAAACCAGATATAAAACCATCTACCCACAATCAACTGATTTTTGACAAAGCAGGCAACATAAACTTGGAGAAAAAAAATCCCTATTCAGCAAATGGCACCAAGAAAATTGGATAGCCATGTGCAGAAGAATGAAACAGGACCCCTACTCTCACCACTCACAAAAATTAATTTAAGATGGATTGAAAACCTTAGATTTAAGGCATGAAACCAAAAGAATCTAGAGGAAAATGTAGGAAAAATTCTTCGAGATATTGGCTTAGGCAAAGAATTTATGACTGAGACCACAATGGCAATCATGGCAACAAGAAAAATTCATATCTGGGATTTGTTTAAATTATAAAGCTTCTGCACAGCTAAGAAGAGAATATTCAGAGCAAACATACAACCTACAGAGTGGGAGAAAATATTTGCAAGTTAAACATCTGGTAAGAGGCTAATATCCACGATTTACAGAGAACTCAAGGAAATCATCAGGGAAAAACAAGCAAATAACGCTTTTAAAAAGTAGGCAAAATACATGAACAGAAGCTTCTCAAAAAGAGGACAACAAATGGCCAAGAAACATATGAAAGAATGCTCAATGTGAGGAATCAAAAGGGAAATGCAAACTACAATGAGATATCGCCTTACCCTAGTTATAATGACATTTATTAAAATGTCCCAAAACAATAGATGCTGGTGTGAATGCAGAGAGAAAGAAAAATCCATACACTGTTGGTAAGACTACAAATTAGTACAATCCCTATGGAAAACAGTATGGAGATTCTACAAAGGACATTTGATCCAGCAATATCACTATTGGGCATTTACCGAAAGGAAAAAAGTCTTTTCATTGAAAAGATACCTGTCCTCAAATGTTTATTGCAGCACAATTTACTATTGCAAAGATGTGTAATCAACCCAAGTGCCCATCAATTCATGAACGGATTAATAAAATGTGGCATATGTATACTATGGAGTACTACTCAGCCATAAAAAAGATGAATTAATACCTTTTCAGAAATCTGGATGGAATTGGACACCACTATCTTAAGTGAAGTATCTCAAGAATGGATAAACAAATACCACATGTACTCAGTATTAAACTGGAGCTAACTGATGAGCACACATGTTCACAGAGGGAAGTAAAACTCAGTAGAAATCAACTATGTGGCAGGGGGAGAAGCAGAGGGTCAAAAACCGACCTAGTGGTTACAGTAAACACTATTTGGGTGATGGACACACTTGTAGCTGGGGCACAAGCATCACAAAAGTGGTCCATGTAACCTAAACATGGGTATTCAATGATGGAGAATTACTTAGAGAAAACCTCGAGGGCAAGGGGAATTCTGGCTAAACAGACCTAGCAGGATTTATGTTGAAGGCAGGTCAAGGTGACCAGACATCATCTTGAAGAACCTGATCAGACATAGAGAGTGATAAGATATGGGGAGTTACACTGACCTAGATGAATTTTCCTAACATTGGATAGTGCAAAGATGTTGTTTGTAGCAACAGTTACTGTGTCCTTCGTATATTTTAAATGTGCTCTTCCTTGCAAATTTACCAGGGATAATCACAAAAGCAGAAGGGCAAAGTCACTGTCCTCAGAGAATCTGGACTGAGAGTCAACAGAAAGGACAGAAATCCTGTCTCTGGAAATGGTGGTGGCTGGGTATAACCACAAGGAAACCGAGGTGAGGGGTTCCATTTCCTGGCCTCAGCCATGATGAGACCTGACCTTGGTTTCTGCTCTGGAGAAAATCAGGATAAGAGTTGGCAGGTGGGTCTTCTGTGGGTCGTGGGAGTGAATGGCTGCCTCTTTTGTCTGGGAAATTTTAGGACTATTTGGCGTTCATTCAGGATCGCCCACACTGTTATCCCTATCCAAAGGGACAAAGTTCAGTATTCTCCCCACCAGGATACTGATTTTATACAGGTATATTTGTCTTTTGTTTTATGCACTCACTTGAGTCCTCTTGATGAACATGAGATATTTTAACAAAAATCAACCCAAATCAAACATACATACTTTTAGTGAACAATATCATAGTGGAGGATCATTTGCAACTCAATGCCAAGTTCAATTATTCGAAACTCTTGTTTTTAGCTTTGGTTTCCCTCCTAATACCTGGTGTCTTCCCTCACAGAGTATCTTCTTGCACCTTCAAAAGGACTTCAAGGTCCTATCATTCTTTTTGAAACAAGGTCCAAATGCTATTCTTAATTCTACAAGCAGCTAGACCGACAAGGGAAAACCCATTATTGCTGCCTCGTCTCAGGAGACAGTAATGGTCACCCCTGAGGCACTTGCCATGTAAGACAAAGCCCATTTTCCTCAGGAACCACCCACACATCTCTTTGCTTTTACACCTATAACTAGATTAAAATTACACAGGTCCCTAAACGTGTGGCACGAAGTGTGAGACCCATGAGGAGATGTGCTACACTATAAAGTTACTACTAATTTTTTTTAAATTTATGCACACAGAACTATGGGAAACATGAGTGGGAATGGATATTAAGGGTGTAGGGTAATGATGAACAAAACCATAACATTGTGTCAGGCTCCATTTATTGATATGGGCTCACTAAGTAAAGATCTCATATTTAATGTTGCATCCCTGTGAGCTAGAAATGACTGTAGAAGTTTTTCTGCTTGATTGGCTGAATTGTGGAGCAAAAAATTGTGGCCCACAGTGAATGAACTCAAAGTGGCAGCCAACCTTGGGTTTTACTCTAGAAGAAGGAATTCAACGGCTTGGGGAGATTGGAATGTTAAAGTGTATTTATTATTTTAGAGCTACTCACCCACACTGGAAGAGTCTAGAAGACACAGCTTTCAACAGTACTATGAGAAACAAATTTGTGAGGGGAGCCCTGATATTCTTAGAGAGCTCTGTGGTTGCTCTACTCCGTAGACCAGAACTTAAATGGAGAACTGCTGCCACTTAATTGAGAAACCATAAAGTGATGGAAGTAATTCCATCCCAGACTGTCAGGGCCACGTGGCCACCCAGCCACCAAAGGAAGGTGGCTGTCGTTACTGTCATGGACAGCAGATCAACACAGCACCCAGAATGGTCTGACCCTCGCAGACCTATGGCATTGGCTAGTTGGTCAGGGTGTTCCAAGAGTGAAGTAGGTAGGAAATTTACAGTATTCTTATTTGATCATTATAAGCAGAAAATTTCTAGGTCAGATCAACAAAAGTCTAACCCAGGTGTCCTCAAACTACAGCCCGAGGGCCACATACGAGCCGCCTAGCACATTTATCAGGCCCTCCAGGTGTTTTTGCTGCCACTGCCTGTCCTGCTTAGCAGCCGACTCATCCCGGGCCCACAGTGCGCACTCTCCAACCGTCTGAAGGACAGTGAACTGGCCCGCTGTTTAAAAAGTTTGAGGACCTCTGAAACCTGAGTCATAAAAATAGACAGTCACAGTCCTTCAACCAATTCATAGACTTGAGGGAGTTTATAGACCCAAAACCCCTTTAATTAGAGGGAAGGCCAGGTCCCTCTTGAGGACACTGTCCCTGGTTCACTTCCAAAAATTTATACAGTTGATCTTTCTCCCAGCCTTCCTTAAAGGACCTAGGGACTTTTACCAGGTAACTGCATTAGGGGAAAGGAAGTAATGAAATATTTTGGGTAATGCTGGACACAAGCTCTGAACTGTCACTAGTCCCAGGATACACAAAATACCACTGTGATCCCCAGTCAGAAAGAAGCTTATGGAGGTCAGGAGATCAATGGAGCTTGAGCTCAGCTCCATCCCACGGTGGATCCACTGTGTCCCCAGTCCCACACTGTGGCTGTGTTCCGAGCATGGAATGCATCATTGTATTATAATAAACATGCTCAACAACTCTCACAATCCCCACAGAGGTTCCCTGACGTGTGGAGTGGGGCTGTGATGCTAGGGAAGACCAAGTGGAAACCCTTAGAACTGCCTCCCTCTACATAACTAGTAAACCGAAAGCAATATGGAATTCTTGAGGGAATTTCAGAGATGAAGGCCACCATCAAGGACTTAAAGGATGCACAGTTGGTAATTCCCACCACATTCCTATTCAACTCTCCTATGTTGCCTTACAGAAGACAGGTGGATCTTGCATGACAGTGGGTTCCTTTAATCTTGACCAGGTGTTGACTGCAATCACAGCTGCTGCACTAGATGTGGTTTTGCTGTTGAAGCAAATTAACACATCTGTGGTACCTGGTATTCAATCTGGAAAATGATATTTTCTCCATCACTGTTAATAAGAAACACCAGAGAGAGTTTTCTTTCATCTGGTAAGTGCATCAGTGCACCTTTAGGGTCCTACCTCAGGGGCATATCAGCTGTCCAGCCCTGTGTCATAGTCAGTTCACAGAGAACTTGATTACCTTTCCCTTCCACAAGATATGCCACGAGCTGTTACACTGAAGACATAATGCTATTGGACCGAGCGTGCAAGAAGTATTAATAACAACTACTGTAGATTTATTGGGAAGACTATCGCATGTCAGAGGATGCAGAATACATCCAAAAATCCTCAGGGATCTTCCACCCCACTGAAATTGTTAGGTATCCACTAGCATGGGACATGCCAAGATATTCTGTCTAAGGTGAAAAATAGATTGTTGCATCTGTCCTTCCTGCAACCAAAAGGGACATGATGCTCTGTGAACTTCTTGCAATTTTGAAGGGAGCATAGTCCTCATATGGAACATATTCCTCATATACCTCTTGGGGGTGCTACTTCAGCCCATTTACCAGGTGACCTAAAAAGCTTTGCATGAAGAAGTGGAGAAGGCTCTGCAACAAGTCTAGGCTGGGAAGCAAACTGTGATGCCACTGGGGCCATGTGATCCAGCAGACTGATGGTGCCTAATGTGTCAGCTGGAGATACAGATGCTCCTCCAGGGCTGTCTGCACTAGGTGGGCCATGATGTCCCAGTCCCCACGCCCCTCCACACCCTGTGATGCTGGGCTATAGCTCTGACCCCTCACCCCTGCTTTCTCACCTAGCCCTAGGTGAGGCCCCATCACTAGGCAGGTGCTAAGGGGTGCCAGGACTGAGAGAGGAGGTGGGACGTGACCAGGTTGATGCTCTCAAATATCCCCACTCTAAACTCAAGTCTCCCAAGTCCACAGATGTGAATGCACTAAAGAAGCAATGGTTCATGCAAATGTTGCTGGGCCAGGTTTCTTGGACTGTGAAATCTGCAAACACCCAGATGTGTCTGGGCTGGTGCTGGATTCTACCCGGGTCCCTAAGGGGCCTCCCTGGGTCCACGTATGGCACAGAACTGGGGCCCTGAGACTACAAAGGGTTGTCTTGTAGCCCAAATCCCTGATGACCCGGAGTCTGCTCAGCATTTTCTCCTCCTGTCTATTCATTGAAGTCTGCCCCTCCCTCCCAGGCCTCCTGTGACCTGGAGGATTTCTGCATTTCCTTGGCTTTTAAAAGGTTCTCCTATAGCTCTAACGGCCTTTATGGTGCAGGGCATCTTTATCCTTCTCACATATTCTGTCTTTTAGCCCAGAGCTTCTAGGTAGCTAAAAATGTCTGTTAGATACAATATCTCCAGTGGCCTCGTCTAACATCCTAAGTCACAGGAGGGAGGAAGCTGAAGACCTCATTCTGTCCTGGGGCTCCTGTGGCTGGCAGTGACCTCCCAGGGGAGGGCCCGGGAGATGAGGAGACTGACAGGGAAATCTAGACATGGGGGGAAGGACCTGAGACTTCTCAGGGTCACAGATAAGGCAATGGCTGGTGGAGACCACAGGCACCAGGTAGGATCCCAGGCGGAGCTGGGGTCCTGGGGACGGCACTGCCCTCATGCCCAGGGCAGAGAGCTGAGGTCCGATAGAGATGGAGGAGGGGCCTTCAGCATCCCCGTGGTGTCCTCCTGGGACTGGGTGGGCTCAGCCTCTCAAGGGCACAGACCAGTGGTTTTCCTCAGACCTCAGTCTGGAGCCCAGGACAGCCCCAGCCCTGCTGGTTGCTTTTTTTTTTTTTTTTTTCAGAAGAGACTGGAGTTGTGGGTTGTGTAATCCCTCCATGGTATGTGTTACTGGCTCAGAACACAGCAGACAGAGGATGGTAAAAAATTTAAAAAAAAAACCTAGATACAAAAATAAATGTGTTATTCCTATGTTTGACAAAATTCAAATGCATTTATTTTAACAGCAATGCTATGGAGGTAATAGATATGTAATAGATAATGACTATAATATATATGCCTATCTATAGGTAATAAATACGACTATACCACAACCAAAGGGTTGTGGTGATGGTATCATGCGTCTGTGCCTGTATCCAAATTCATCAAGATGTATACACTAAATATGTACAATTTTCAGTATAGACATTAGACCCCAATAAAGCTAAAAAGATAACTGTGGAAGACAGCATTGAATGGAAAGGAGAGCAGAGAGGTAGAAAGACACCTACAGGTGCTAATTTTCTTATCTAACAAAAATGGAAACTTATGAGGCCAAGTGTTAAAGAGAGAGAGAGGAAGAAATGTTCACTTTTCATATTAAATCCTCCTCCCACTCTTTAAGCTGGGGCTAAGGTGTGCGAGTGTTATTCTTACAGCAACATGTTTTAAAAGAATATAAGTTTTGCATTGCAAAGTATCTGCAAGAAAGTCATGTCCAGACAATCACGTTGGTACAGGGAGGAAGTAGTGTGGATCACTGTGGGAGTCCCCAGAGGGGCTTTGACTCAGCCAGGGAGTCAGGGAACACACACAGGAGGAAGAAGCCACCGGGCAGAACTTTGCTAGATGAGCAATATTCACTCAACACTTAAGCAGAGGCAGAGCTTGAGGCACAAGAAACAGCAGGTGCCAAGACACAGGTGGCTGACAGAGAATGTTGGGTTTATTCTGGAATTAACAGACATGTGGCGTAGCAGTGCAGAGAGTGCTTGGCAGCGTTTTACTGCTGGACATGAATGAGTCTGGACAGAGGCTCCATTATCAACGGGCAGAGGATGAGAGTATTAAACTTCCAGACTGAGGAGCTTGGTCTTAACCTGGGAATGATGAGAACCCCTGGATGGTTTTTGTGTAGGGGAAGGGTACAGCCATGTGGTTTATCCCTTTGGAGTCAGTGTATGTTTTGGGATCCTAGCAGGAAACAGAAGCATCATTCATTAGTAAAATTTTAAATAAAGGACATTTATAAGAGTGTGGGCAGACCTGAGGGAATGAAGAGAACTAGGCCGCCACTGTCACCTCTAGGACAGAAGGGTCAAGGCAGGAGAGGGCTCCAGCTGGGAGGTGGGAGGTGCTAATGGGAGCTGAGGCCACAGGTAGAGGAGCACAGTCGCTGACAAACCGCAGCCTGGGAGGGTGACATGTGGGAATAAAGCCACCGACTTCTCTCTCCTCTCACCCTCTCATCTCCCAACAGAGCCTCCTCTGGCTGAACTCAACCAGATCTGGAAGCAAGATGGAGACGCGATCCAGAGTGTCAGTCTCCAGGGCACAGACAAGGTGGGAGAGGACAGAGAACTCGGTGCAAGTGGCCTGTGAGGACGAGCCAGCACTGTCAGTGCGGATGACAAAGCACCAGAGGAGAGACTGCACCTGGACATGTGGGACAGGGGGAGCATGGTCCAAATCACATGCCAAAGAGAGAGGAAGCCAAGTGAGCCAGGAGCCACCGAGGCAGGGCAAGGGTGAGCATCGCTGAGAAGGCAGATGCATAGTGGGAGCCGATTCGTCTTGATTGTGGAGGTGGGGAGAGTGAGGGAGTGAGATAGAAAGGAAAGAAAGGGAAAGAAGGAAAATAGGAGTGGAGGGAGGGAGGAAGGAAGAAAGGAAGGAAGAGAGAGAGAAAGGATGGAAGGAGGGAAGGAAGAAGGAGGGAGGGAAGGAAGGAAGGAAAGAAGGAAGGAAGGAAGGAAGGAAAGAAGGAAGGAAGGAAGGAAGGAAGGAAGGAAGGAAGGAAGAAGGGAAGGAAGGAAGGAAGGAAGGAAGGAAGGAAGGAAGGAAGGAAGGAAGGAAGGAAGGAAGGAGGGAGGGAGGGAGGGAGGGAGGAAAGGAGGGAGGGAGGGAGGGAGGGAAGGAAGAAGGAAGAAGGGAGGAAGGGAGGAAGGGAGGAAGGAAGAAGGGAGGAAGGGAGGGAGGGAGGAGGAAGGAAGGAAGGAAGGAAGGAAGGAAGGAAGGAAGGAAGAAGTGGTGGTGATGTTGCTCAAGGCTTTGGTTTGGCTAACAGTGCATTTTAATTTAAATGTTACTTTCTCTTTTTTGTGTTTTCAGCACATGCTTTCTCTCTTTCATATTGTGGCAAATAAACAACAAGGCAAATTCTGTCGTGTTAACAATGTATCAGTGTACATACAGGTCAGGAGTGGGGCGCACATTCACATTGTTGTGCAACCATCACCATCATCCATCTCCACAACTTTTTTCATCTTCTCCAAATGAAACTCTGTACCCACTACACACCAACTCTTCATTTGCTGGATAATATGGTATTCCCATGTTTATTTTTTTGAAGAACTGCCATAGAGTAGGGTAATTATTTATACCGTATTCAATTCTGACAGTCTAGTAAGTAATGTTAAGCCATGATTATTAGCATTTTTATACAGTATTGAATCCCAAATGTTTTCCACCTTAAGTGATATAATACATGAGCTTAAAAGTATTGGGGGGAGGTGATGATATAGACGAGGCAATGTTCTGGAGAAAACTTATAGCCCAGAGACCATATTTGAAGCATTTTTCTTCCTTGTGCAGCAGGCAAAGCAGGACTGTGAGACTCGGGCATCACTGACAATGAACACAAAGGGGCTGAGTGTCGGGAAGCCTGATGCCACCAGGACAGAGATACTCCTCAGCCACTGGCTTGGGTTCTGCAGCTGGGTTATCCAATACGACAAAATAGCAGCTAGAGCATGAAAGGAGACAAACATGCTCACCAGGATGAGGATAGTGTGTGTGGCTCTGGTTTCAGGAGAAGTTCTTGGGGTGAGATGGCTGCTGCGGATGTGTTGGACTCTCTGCTTGTGCCTGTGCAGGACGAGGACCATGGAGCCACTGGACCAGACCATGAGGGCCAAACACAAACCATCTGTGAAGGTATAAAGGACTGCCATTACCGAGAATAACAATCTCCCTGGAGTGGATAGGGAACAGTAGTATCCATATACTTTTTCCATACTCATGTTTTTGCTATTCCTTGGGCCAGTTACATACCTTGCAATTGGGATATTTAACACAAGATGCAAGACCCAGCAGAGGAAACAGCAGGAAACAATGCACTTTGGGGATCTAATTCGGACTTCCATCCATCTAGAGATGCTGGGACAAAGCTTAATGGCCTGAAAGCCACTAAGGAGGCAGGTGGTGCTGAGGGAAACCCCTCTGGCCACTCTGTGTAAATAGAAGACAAGTTTACATCCAGCCTCATCCAGGAAAGCTTCCAATCCAAAAGCTGCAAGTGTCTGAGGGATCCCTTTACCGCAAAGAACCAACTTGTTGGCTAAGACCAGCTGGTTGAGAATCAAGTCTCTGGGTTTCCATATCTGTGCAGTGATAATAGTAAAGTTATAAAAGCAAAGGAGTAAAGAATTTCCAAGGATTCCAGCACTAGTCTGAATGAGAAAGGTGATGCCCCAATTTAAGTTAACAGAAACCAACCCATCCATTGGGAGGAGTTGGGAGGATGTTGGAGTTTGCTTTTATTTGAATCAGAGGAAACTAGAGACTGAAAAAGACAATGGGGTTATTCTCATCGCATCTAGAAAATACCTTTTGTCACAAAATCCATTATTCTAAGAGAATACAAATATTAAAACGGATCTTTTGGCCAGGAGCAGTGGCTCACGCCTGTAATCCTAGCACTCTGAGAGGTCAAGGAAGGAGGATCGCCGAAGGTAGGTAGTTCGAAACCAGCCTGAGCAAGAGTGAGACCCTGTCTCTACTATAAATAGAAAGAAATTAATTGGCCAACCAAAAATATATAGAGAAAAAAGTAGCCGGGCATGGTGGCGCATGCCTGTAGTCCCAGCTACTCGGGAGGCTGAGGCAGAAGGATCGCTTGAGCCCAGGAGTTTGAGGTTGCTGTGAGCTAGCCTGATGCCATGGCACTCTAGCTCAGGCAACAGAGTGAGTCTGTCTCAAAAAAAAAAAAAAAAATATATATATATATATATCTTTTGTAAGTACAAAGCTATGTCTTGTAGAGTTATTATTTGTAACACCATTATGACTGGAACCTCAATCAAATAGAGACTGACAGCACCCTGTGCATCCCACAGTGGAGCACTGGGCAGCTGTGGACGTGATGAGAGAACTCTCTAGACGGCTGACCCCCCAGGATGTACAGTTATGGGGGTGAGAAAAAAAACTAAGAACATCATGTACAATTAGCTTTATTTAACTATGAACAAGAGATAAATAGTATATTGGTATGTTTTTATGTGTGTGTGCACCTATATTTTTATATTTTAAAATGAAAAAAATAAAACCTCTTAAAATTGGTACTTGTGAGGGATAGAGAAAGCAGTACAGAGGAGACAGGATGAATTGTGTCTTATTTGTTGTTTTGCTTTGGAAATATATACATATTTTCTCAAATATACATAATACCAAAAATATTCAAATAGTATTAATAAACCTGAAGACAAAACCTAGAAATAAATGCAAGTACTTCCTTTCAAATTAGGGCATTACTAAGCAAACAGGAATTGTTTCCACTGGATTTTAAGCAAATCTCTTTGACTACATGTCTTATAAATAATATATTTTATGCTATGTATATTATATCATACATTAACAAATTTTTAAAATAATCAAATTGTGTACTATATTATATCATATAATGATATATAATTATCATAATTAATTAATTTTGACTATATGTAGTAAAATATATGAGTTTATGACAGAAAATATTTGATGTTAAAATGTCATCAAAAATTTTTATTTGCTTCCTGAAGAAATAGCTGAATCCACATTAGGACAGGAAGTATAGAGGAAGAACTCAAAACCTCCTGTTGTACAAGGAAGTGCAGCAGTGGCCAAAAATCATGAGGCTCTTGTGACCAGAACAGAAGGACTATCTTGACGTGTTCCCAATGGCAAAGCCTGAGGCATTTATAAGCATGAAGTAATATTTGTCATAGATTAAAACAAAGGAATATATGTAAGCTCTATATGTATAACACTGATGAAAATAAAATTTAAAAAAGCAAAACAAACAAACAAAAAACAACCTCCAATTTGGGAAAGAGTAAAGAACAAAACCGCCACCTTGAAAAGTGTACAGGCAACGAACATCAATGGCTGCCAAGACCCTCGGGTTGCAGGTCAGCGGTGAGTATATTGACGCGTGGACCCCACTTATGATACAGCCATGGGGACAGGATTGCAAAGTGGAGAACACAAGACACGAGCAAATGAGTCATCCTATCTCAGTTCTGAATTTTTAACAAACCTTTGTGCTACTATGCCTTCAAATCTACACTGTTTTTCAAAACCTTTTAATTTTCCTAAAGCAATTTGCAATTAAAATTCAAAGCAGAAAGAGTGGCATCATTACGATGGTGGAATTGATGTTTCTGGCCCTTGTACTATCACAGAAACATCAATTTTGACCACCATGTATGAACTGAAATATTTCTGTGAGAATCTAGGACTCCAGTAAAGAGATTCCAGCACCACATTTAAGCAAAAGAAAAATGAGAATAAATTGTTGGAAAGGGTGAGAAGAACAGTTTCTCCCAATGCGGCACTGCTCAGTGCCAAGAGAGCCCTCACAACCTCCAATCTCTGCCACGGCGGGTCGTAAGAGTGGAGGGAGCTCCCAGCTTCTCCAGCGTCAGGGGCAATTGCCAAAGAGGCCCACTTGAGCATTGCCCCACCATATCACTGAGGGTATTGTCTTGGCTGAATAATCTGGGGGGACTTATGATCAGGGAAAGATGTATGAATTCACAGCAATCACCACACATATCTCAGGCTACAGATCCTACTAAATAATTCGTAGAACTCACCAAGAGATCCACTCACAAACCTGTGTCATGACCTTGTTTGCATTCCGCATCACCGGTTGACATGGTCCGCTGCACTCTGTGTGTACTCCCAAGATGCTCACATGGACCTCTGCAGCCAGTGAGCCTAAGCCTCTGCAAGGGAAACTCACCAGCCCCCACAGGGAGCACATGATAATTAGCATCCAGCTCAACTCTGCAGGATTTGGAGATGTCATGCAACTTTAACAACTCAGGACACTACCCTGGGAAAAATAAACAGGAGACATTCAGCACCCGGCCTGGTTTTGCAGGCTGCGAGAAGGTACACAAAACCTAAGACTTCCACCACAAAAGGGAACAAGAGAAGTGGGACAGAGTAGCCACAGAAAAAGCTGAACAGATCCCTGAAAATCTATATCTGGGCTGACTAGTGAAGATATTTCTCTTCTGAAGCTTGTCAGAAGAGGGGCCTGCCTCATCAAACACAAAGACAGCAACATAAGAGTTTAAGGAACATAATGATATTAATAAAAGAAAACATACCACCTCCAAAGGCAAAAGAAAAAAAATAGAGCTCCAGTGGATGACGCCAAAGAAATGAGGATGTGAATTTCATGGCAATGATTTCAAAATCGTCATCTTTAAGAAGCCGGTGAGCTGCAAGAAAACATAGATAGACAACACAATGAAAGAATAAAAACAATTTATAAACAGAATAAAAACTTAAGTGAAAAGATAGAAACCATAAAGAAGAACCAAACAGAAATTCTAGAGATGAATAATACAATGACTGAACAACAACAAAAATCAATGGGGAGCTTCAACACCAGGCTTGATCAAGTAGAAGAAAGAATTGGTAAACCTGAAAAATAGTTATTTAAAATTACCCAGTCAATAGAGAAAAAGGAAAAACAGAAGGAAAAGGAATGAAAGAAGCCTACAATATCAAAAATACAAAATGGGGAAGATATAGTCTCTTCAATAAATAACGTTGTGGAAACTGGATATACACGTACAAAAGAATGAAATTGGACCCCTATTGTGCAGCATAAACAAAAATCAACTCAAAGTGGATGAAAGACTTAAACACAAGACCTGAAATCATAAAACTCCTAGAAGAAAACATAGGGAAAAACTCCTTGACATTGGATTTAATAACCATTTTGGGGATATGACACGAAAAGCACAGGCAACAAAATGAAAAATAAAATATGACTACATCCACCTAAAAAGATACACAGCAAAGGAAACAATCAAGGAAATGAAAATGCAACCTATGAAATGGGAGAAAATATTTGCAAACCATATATCTGATAAGAAGTCAGTATTCCATAAATAACTCATACAACTCAATAGCAAAGAAAATAAATTATTGAATAAATAAAATAACCCAATGTTAAAATGGGTAAATGACCAAATAGATATTTTTCTATAGAAGACATACAAATGGCCAACAGGTACATAAAAGAGTGCTTAACACTAATCATTAGATTGAAACCACAGTGCGGTATCACCTCACTCCCGTTAGGATGGCTATTCCTAAAAAAGCAAAAGATGGCAAGTGTTAAGAAGGGGGTGTGGAGAAAAAGGAACCCCAGAACTCTGTTGATGGAAATGCAGATCAGTGCAGCCATTGCGGAAAACAGTATGGAGGCTCCTTGAAATGTTAAAAATTGAACTAAATGATACAGCATTTCCACTTCTGGATAGTTGTTACCCAAAACACTGAAATTGACATCTTAAAAAGATACCTGTACTCCTATCCATTGCACCATTATTTACAATAGCCAAAATATAGAAACAACACAAATGTCCATCAATGGATGAATGGATAAAGAAAATGTGGTACATACAAATCATTAAATATTACTCACCCTTTGGAAAGAAGGAAATTTTATCATTTGCAATAACATAATTGGGCCCAGATGACATTAGGCTAAGTGAAATGAGCCAAATAGTGACAGGTAAATACCTGTGATTTCACATAAACGTGGAATCTAAAATAGTCAAACTCATAGAAGCCGAGAGTAAAATTCTGGTTACCAGGGTCTGGGGTTGGGGGAAATGAAGAAATATTGAGCAAGCTATATGAACTTTTAATTTCCCAAGATGAATAAATTCTGGAGATCTAATGTATGCCATGGTGACTACTGGTAGCAATAATATACTGTATACTTGAAATTTGCCAAGAGAGGATATCCTTAGTAATTCCACCGTGCACACACACACACACAAATTATAAATATATAAAATATATGGATATGTTCATTTATCTTGACTATGGTGAATATTTCACTACACATATATTGATATATAATTACCAAGTTGTACATATTAAATATGTATGTTATAAAATGCCAAAAGCAGATAAACAAACTGTGTCTATTGTTCAGGTGAGACTTATGAACTCCCACTCTCAAACTCAATAGTGGGCAAGCTATGGTGTGTAAAGGAGGCTCTGTCTCTTGTACTAAATGCATTTTTCCAGTATTAAAGGCCACCCTTTTTATGGTGGTTATAATTAGCAGCACATGAAAAATTTTCAGAAGATCACAAGGCTAAAATTCACCATTTAAAAAATGCAATTTATCTCAAGTAAATAGAATGAAGAAGAAAAAAAAGCTTAAGCAAGAATGTATATCTAGGTAATCACAAAATCACTGTTTTAAGCTTTGGGTATGATCCAGTTGCATAATTGCTAAATACATTGCTAAATAGAATGAAGTAAATTTTATTAATATTTATAAGTTTTGAAAATATGGAAATGCTAGGTAAAACAATACAGGTTTTTCTTTCTAGACAGATCATTATAGTTGGAATTTTGATGAAAAAATTACTTCAGAAAATGTGTATCATTGCACAAATCAACCACTCAGTTAAAAAATTATGAAAGAACTACTGCAAGAAAATGAAGGATATAAAATAAGACCTGAAGAAATACAGAGAAACCCCTATTCTGTATGGGGTTTCTTAATATTTTTAATAATTTGACTAACAAAATATGTGTAAACATGTATTTTTTTAACTTTCAAAATTAATTTTAATATGCTTAAGGAAAAAATGTTTAAATTATTTAAATTGAAAATATATAGGCAAAATACTTTCAGGCTAATGTCAGACAACAATTCTAATTAGAATGAGGCAGGTGAGTCACTCTATTCAGACACAAAATCTAAGGAAGTACCAAAAAACTGATTATGACATTATATAATATTTAATGTAATCTTTTAAAAAATATAAAATATAAAAATGCAAAAATCTATGATGAACACCAACATTTTAGATTATAAAAAATATCCAAACTTATATTTGCATGCCTTACTTCACTTACCTCACCAGGCCCTGCTGGACTCTATGTTTATTAAAATTTGGACAAAATGAAAATAGAAATAACAAGAGGACACCCTTTAATCTGCCAAATCCTTGAACAGCCTAAGGATTTTCTTATATTAGACATGCATGTTTAGATGGTTATGAAAATTACAGAACTTGGTAAAGTTATGTTATTAACTATTCAATTTATATTATGAAATATTAAAATCATAATATAAGGAGGAATTGATAACATGATCACTCTCATATACACTGTAAACTTACTGTATAAATAGGTAACATACATTGGAAATGCATTTATGTTATACGTAAATAACAGTTTTTAAAATTATTTTATCTGTTTGTTAATCATGTTTTGGAAAACCATATTAAAATGGTAATGCCACATATTTATTAAATATAAAACTTACGGTGAAGAATTTCATCTTAGTACTATGTATCATAGTAAATAATGGGAAATTATTTGAATATTCAACAAGAGATAAGTGGCTAAATAACATGCAACAACATGTATTTTTATAACAGATAACCAAGTCTCAACATTCCCAAATGTCTTATACTGGTGAAAAAGAAGACAGAAATAAAACTGATTATAACAGAAGGAATAGCTTTACCAAATATTTTTAAATTATAGATGCAACTTAGTTATAGTAAACCAAGGATACAGAACAAACAATGTACAAAATAATGTGAAGCACTTGATAGATGGATAGGTAAATGAATAGATGCAGTGGTAGAAGATTGGTTTGACCTAACAAGAAAATAGAGAGCTAGAGGCTTATAGGAATGAAAAATATTAGGAACTAAGTGTCTGAGTAAAAATGAGTTCAAAAATGAGTTGAAAGAATATTTATTAAATATGTGGTATGAAAATATTTTGAAAGTTAAAAAACTAAAGATAATTTAGTTAATAACTGGATGCCATTTAGACATTAAACATATTTATATATGGGCATATGAGGGCTGTCCGGAAAGTATCCACCCATGTAATATTAAAAAATGGAGATATCCATGGCTGGATACTTTCTGGACAGCACTTGTATAAGCATACAAATTAATATCTAGTAGAGTAAACACATAGAACATGTACTTTTTTGAACATGATTTGAGGTGAATACTTAGAAAAAAAGAGTCATATGATAATTTAAAAATATTACCACATTTAAAATAGTAAAACTTAGATAATATTAAAGACAAAAAATACAAAATTCAGAATATTAGAAAATATATAATACAACAAGTAGAAAAATGAAAGCTGTCATTAAGCTTTTAAATGACCATTCTAAAGTTAAGTAAAAGAGGATATATATTCTAAGCAGGAAAATTAAGTAAATAAGCATTTATCAAAGAAAAAAACCACAAATAGATGTTTTTCTCAGAGATTATCACAAAAATCCAGAATAAATTTTAAAAGACATATATTTTTTATATTAAAATACATTTATTTGCTAAGTGTTTAATTTAAAGTCATAGCTTCACTTTGTGTAATGATTCTTCTTACTGCAGCTTTGGATTTTCAGGTCTAGACAAAAATAAAATTAATTAATTATAGTTTCTCATAATGCAAATAATTATTGCAAGATGAGTGTAGAATCCTTCTACATTTACATGATGCTGTGAAGTAAAAGATATAGTTTTAAGTCACATTTAATATGACACAAAATTTTATAATCATCTAAAATTTAGATGTTTTCCAAAGAATTTAAATAAAGATTCATCAAAATAAGAACATTTACATTTTATTTTTACAATAATATTTTACTTTTTAAATAATTAACAAGTTATTAAATTACAATGGGATTTAACTGGTATTAAATTGTGGGAAATATTAGAATCCTGGTAAAGTACAAACTATGAGAAATGGATGATTTAGAAAATCAAAACCATTTCCGGAAGGATATGCAGTAATCAATAACAGTTTGGACCCAGTGTTACAGAGGACAGGGAGAAGAGTGGGAGAGTGGGAAAAGAACATACATTTCATGCAGTACATGCACACAAACCTGTTCAAAATTTTCTTGGAAATAAATATTTTATGACAACAAATAGAAAAATAATAGCAAATTTAGAATTGAAATTGATCAACAAATTCAAATAATGGAAAGAGGGGTGTGGCCCATGAAATCATTAGGAAACAGACAAATGAATTTAAATTATACTAAACTAAAGCAATTGAGCAGGAGTGAGAACAACAAAATTATGGTAAATAATGAAGATGAGAAAATATTTGTGAATCCTAGACCACGAATGATTCTGTGTCTCGTGTGCCCTTTAAGAACTGAAATCATTCATGGAAAAATAGATCTTTCTCCTTTTTTATAACAAAGTGATTTTTATGGAGGCACAATTAGGAACTAAATGAAGCACATCTTACTTTCCGGGTTAGTGACAGGAAAATCCTCACCTCACAGCTCCTGTGGCTGGGATCTTAGCAGTCAGAACAGACCACGTGTCCACTGCTAAAGGATGGAGTGGAGCCCAGATTTAGGAAGGTTCAGATTGAGATCCTGTTGGACCTTGAGCATGTGTAAAGGCTTGGGGATTATCAAAGGACTTTCAAATCTTACTAAGATGCAAGAGTTGCATTTCAACTTTAACACATTTGTAGTCCCTGATTATTCCTGCTCTCTGAGCCTTGAAAACTCCATCACTTTTCATAGAAAGGAGATTTTGATTTCTAAAAATGAAAGATAGTGTTTACCTTCTTCACACTGATTCCAGAAATTTTCTATAGACATAATGTTGTTGGTGCAATAAAGTACATCTTGCTCCCAGAACCCATAAGAAAGGAGATTGAGGTGTATGGTTTTGCACTCACCACACAAAGTTTTCAGAGATATACTGGCATCACCAAGCAAAGCACAGCGTGCTACACAACATGCTGGCACCACAGATCTTTTAAAGGTCCTATCTAGTAGTTCCCATTAGACAACAGGTGTGTAAGCAGAAAGTGAGAGATGAACACCCTGGCAACAGTCTTAGCAGGAAAGCAAAGTCTGCAAGGTTTGGTGTTTCCATCCAGAGAGAGTGTTTCTGATGGGGCTACAGCAGAGAAGATAGACAAAAGGTGTCAGACACTCTAAAACAGGAAGGTTGAGGTGATACTATGTCTCAGGAACTCTCAGAAAATATCCCTGCTTCATGTTTTTATTTTATGTTTGGTTTTACTCTAAAGGGAAACAAGAATTGTATGTTCACACTATATTTATTTTGTGGCAAACATTCTATTTTCTAAGAGTATGTTTGTCTACCTAGAAAGGAGGTCCACTTACCAGATGTGATTTCTTTTGGAGCAGTAGCTGCCATGGCTGGTCAGGGTATCTGTGAAAAGGGGGATCTTATCTCAGAGATAAAAGTTTGGGATACCATGATATCATCTCCTTGCAAGAAAGTAATTATCATTTCATCTCTAAGTACAGTGACAGTGTTTGCATGGGGATTTGAGATCATCTCAGAAACACACAGGTGAAATGTTCAAATTACTGAAAGCTATTAGTAGTTATTGGTAGCGATTAATTGAGAGAAACAAAGACAGCAAGACAGAGAGATACAGAGACAGAAAGTGATTGAGAAATAGAGACATGGACAGAAAGAGAAAGAGAAAAAAAATAAGATACAGGGAGAGAGATTTAGAGAGAGAAAAACAAGCAGGAGAAAGCAGCTACGATGCAAGGAGAAGCCAATGTTGAAATAACATGTCAGACAAGGATCCTGACATCTAAGCAATGAAAGAAGGAAGGCGAGAATATGGCTGGGCTTTGCTTTTTGCCAACCTCAGAGTTCTGCCTCCCCAAAATTATTATTTTTCAATTCTGATAACTTTTCATAAAAGTCAGTCTGAAAAGGAGAAGAAAAGAAAAAGAATTAGGAATGAATTGTCTCCATGTTAGAAATGAACTTGCTAGAAGTGGAGAACCTTTCATTCACTACCTACATATGCACACGTTGAGTATCCAATGTGTGTCAAACATGATTCTTGATTTATGAGATGTATCGGGTAAAGGAGAAACAGTTTCAAACAACCTGCCTTATTGAGTCAATATATAGTCAAGAAAAATGGACACTATACAATACCAAATAAATAAAACATGCAATAAATTTCTTGTGAGGAAAAAAAGATCTGGTGATCTTCCTCAAGCAAGGAGGGATTCTGTTAGCAGATTGCTTTTGGTCTGAAACTGTAACTCTTACCTGAAACTCTCTGTCATGCAGACTGTGGACTCACTAAGCACTCACAATCATGAAAGCCAACTCCTAGATAGATATATAGGTAGATAGGTAGATACACAGATGCAGATATGCACTTACATACACACGCTGTTGGTTTTGTTTCTCTGGAGAACACTTACAAATATATATTTTGGTTCTAGGAATGATTCCAGGGGAATAGAATCCCAAGAATAAGTTTTCTGAATTGGTTCTGAGGTTTCTGGAATGGAATGTCTAATATTATTAGATGTAAAGTCACTAATGACTCTACATCTGGTAGTACAGAGAGCACTGATAGTTTACAGCAGGATGTGGTAATAGAGATATCCAAAATATCACAATTGTATCCTTATAATCAAACACTGATTACAAAAAAATATTTTTTTCAAACTAATGAGTATAATGAGCCTGGCTCAGATTGGACAAAGTGGAGGAAAGTAAAGGATGAGCTCAGAGATCTGAATTCTCTCTCCACGTGCCGCATAAATGACCTGAGGTTTTTATGTCTTCTCTGAAAAAGACTCTTATCTGTGGCTACTGGCCTGAGATTCCTGAAAATCAAACCCAGAATCTCATCCTTGGAGTAACTGAATTTCAATGGAAATCGAATTTCCAGCCGCACAGGTGTTTGCTGTTCAGGTGAGGGCATTCATTAGGGAGAAGTCAGATTTGAAAGTCAAAATAGGGATGTGTGGGAAGATTCTGAGGAAGCTGGGGACATGGAGCCCCCAAATTCTGATGAGTCTTCTTTGCCAAGAGAATCATCCTCTCCTCCTCTATTAGAGAAGATTAACTCTGAAGACATAGTAATGGCCTCCCCTGAGGCAGTTGCCATGGAGGACAGTGCTGATTCTCCTCAAGACCCTTGACCATCCTTCATCACCCCTCTTTTCTTCTAAATCTTTAACTAGATTCAAGACCCAACAGTCCCCTAAAGGTGATGTAGAAAGCATGACCCATGAGGACATAAGCTACATTTCTAAAGAATTACTTAATTTTAAAAAATTCATACGCACAGAGATCTGGGGAACACGTGTGGGAATGGATATTAAGGCTGTGGGATAATTGTGAAAGGAACATAAATTTGAGTGAGGCAAAATTTATTGATATAGGCCTCATAAGCAGAGATCGTGCATTTAATGTTGCAACTCAAGAAGCTAGAAATGGTTCTAACGTCTTGTCTGGTTGATTGGCTGAAATGTGGAGCAAAAGGTAGCCCACAGTAAATGACCTCAAATTTCAAACCTGCTTTGGTTTACCGTAAATAAAAGGATTTGAAGGCTTAGGGGAATTTGAGTGTTAGAGAGGATTTATCATTTAAGACTTACTTACCTACACATCAGGAATCCCAAAGACACACCTTTCAGGAATACTGTCTGTGAGAGGGGCTTTAGTATTTTTTAAGAGTTCTGTGGTTGCTCTTTCAGGCCACTCTCCTTAGGCCAGAACATGGAGTGCGAACTGCTGCCATTGAGTTGGGAAACCTAATGTATGGGAGAAATGGAATCCCAGAGTGGCAGGGCTCAAGGGCAGAACTCAGCCACCAAAGGCAAGGTGGGTGTGGCTACCATGATGAACAGCAGAATCAAAGCAGCAAACAGAATAGTCTGACTCATGCAGACCTACAGTCTGGACTAGTTGATCATGGTGTTCTAGAAAGTTAAATAAATAGGAAACCCTCTAAATTCTTACTTGATCTATATAAGAAGGAAATTTTTAGGTCCTGTAAAAAAAATCTAGCCTGAATCATACAAATCAGAGAGTCACAGTCCCTCAGTCAATTCTGAGACTTAAGCCAATGCAGTATTAGCTTAAGTCTCTCTCTGAGTGGATTCATTTGGTCCCTAAACCCATGCTGTTGCTCTATCCCCATTTCTGGAATGCATAATTGGAATAGATGTACCCAACAGCTATCAAGATCCCTACAGGGGTTTTTTGACCTACAGAGTGAGGGCTATCATGGTAGAAAATGCCAAGTGGAAGCTGTTATAACTGCCTCTACCTAGAGAAATACTAAAGAAAAGTAATAACTCATTCCTGGAAAAATAGCAGAAATGTGGACAATCACCAAGAACTTGAAAGATGCAGAGGTGGTTCTTTCCACCACATCTCCAGTTAACTTCCCCATTTAGCCAGAAGACAAATGTACCTTGGATAATGACATTGGATTACTGTAAGCTTGACTGCATGTAGACTATGATTTTAGCTGCTGTAGCAGGTGTGATTTCATTTCTTGTGCAAATTTTTATAATACATCCTCTGGTATTCAGTATGGAGCTTGATCTGGCAAATGTTTTTTTTTCTCCATCATTGTTAATAAAGACCTATCAAAACAGTTTTATTTCAGCTAGCATGGCCAGAAATACACCTGTATGTTCTGCCTCAGGGTCACATGAACTCTTTAGCCCTACATTGTAATTTAATTTATAGGGGTCTTAATCATCATTCTATTCCATAATACATCACATTGGCCTATTACATCTATAAATTTAGGCTGCTTGGATCTAGTGAGCAAGAAGTGGAAACTACCCCAGATTTCTTGAGAAGACATTTGCATGTAAGTGGGTGAGAAATAAATCCCACAAAAACTTGGGAGCCTTCCAATTGAGTAAAAATTTAGGGAACCAGTGGTGTGGGGAATGAAGAGGAATTTCTTCTTAAATAAAAGATAAATTTCTGCATCTGGTCCTTCCTACAACCAAAAAAAGAGGCATAATGCATAGCGAGCATATTTGGATTTTGAAGACAACACATCCGTCATTTTATGTTGCTACTTGAGCCCATTTACAAAGTGACCCAAAAAGTTTTGAATGAGTCCCCTACCAGGGGAAGGCAGGCTCTGCAACGGACCCGCACTGCTGTGCGAGCTGCTCTGCCACCTCGCCATAAGATCCAGAAGATATGATGGTGCTGATGGTGTCAGAGGCAGAGAGCGATGCTGATTGAAGCCTTTGGCAGCTTCTGTAGATGAATTGCAGCATAGGCACTTAGGATTTTGGAGCACAACCATACCAGCCACCACAGATAACTAGTTTCCTTGTGTAAGGCAGCTCTTGGTCTGCTACTGAGCCTTAGTACTGACTGAACACTTAACCATGGGCCTCTGAGTTACCATGCAACATGAAGTGGTGGTTACCTGACCCACCAAACCATAAAGTTGAGCATGTACAGCAACACAACATCATCAAATGCAAGTGTTACATGGATGATCATACTGAAGCACCCCTTTAAGGCACAAATAAATTACACGGAGGAGTGGCCCAAATAACCATGGCATCTACTCCTGCTACACAGCTCTCTCCCTCTCCATCTGGACCTCATAGAAAGTGCTATGATCACTTAACAGAGGGGGAGAAGACTCAAGCCCGATTTGCAGATGGTTCTTCAGGCTATGCAGGCACGGCACAAAGGTGGACAGCTGCTGCAGCACTCCAGCCCCTTTCTGGGGCATCGATGAAGGACAGTGATGAAGTGATATCCTGCCAGTGGGTGGAACTTTGAACCATGAATCCGGTTGATCATTTTGCTTTGAAAGAGCAGTGACCAGGCATGTGATTATAGACTGATTCATGGGCTGTGGCCAGTGGTGTGACTGAATGGCCAGGGGCTTTGAAGGAACATGAATGAAAATTGATGATAACAAAGTCTGAGGAAGAGGCACATTTATAGACATTTGGGAATGGGTAAAAACATAAAGGTATTTTTGTCCCTTGTGAATGCTTCCCAAGGGATAGTCTAAACAGAGGAAGATTCTGATGGTAAAGTGTACAGGATGCCTGTTCTGTGGATAACACTAAGCCTCCATGCCCACAGACCTCTTCCATCATCCAATTGGCTCATGAACAAAGTGGCCATGGTGACACAGATGGAGATTTTGCTTGGGTTCAGCAGCATGGACTTCCACTCACCAAGGCGCACCTGGCTACAGCCCGCACAGAGGGTCCAGTCTCCAAGCTGCAGGGATCAGCACTGAGCCCCTATAAGTCGCCCTTCTCCAGGGTCATCAGGCAGGTACCTCTTTTCAGGCTGATTACATTCAACCATTTTCATTATAAAAGAAGTAATATTTTACTTTTACTGAACTAGAAACTTAGTCTGGATGTCAATTTGCCTTCCTTGCACACATTGCTTCTGCCAAAATTACCATCCATGGACTTACAGAAAGATTTATCCACCACATAGCATTCCACACCTCTCATCAAGGAACACACTTCACAGCAAATGAAGTGCAGCAATGGGCCCATGCTCATGAATCCCTGGTTTTACTCTTCACCCTGAAGCAACATGCTCAGTAGAACAGTGGAATGGAATTTTGAAGACTCAGGTGGTTATACTTTGGTGAGCTAGGGCAAGATTCTCCAGAAGGCTACATGCACCTGAATCAGCATCCAATACATACTGCTATTTCCCCATAGCTAGAATTCATGGAATTTAATTAATTAATTAATTTCAGGAATTAAACTGTAGAAATGGAAGTAACAGCACTCACTAATACCCCTAGTGATCTACTAGCAAAAAATTTGCACGAGGGAATTCTCTCAGCAGATTGCCTTCAGACATAAACTGCAACATCAGCTCTTTTCCGGGTATCTAATCTGCTGTCTTCCCCTGAAAATTTTGCATTTCCCAGTCTCCATGAACAGAAAACACATCTCTCTCTCTTCTCTCCTCTCTCTCTCCTCCCCACCCTCTCTCTCCACACACATACACATGTATGTACACACAAAAATCTTTTTGATTCTATTTTGGGGAGACCCTAATTAATAAAACAAATGTGAGGTTTTCATTTGGGGTGAAAAAGGTATCTTCTTGGAACTAGACAAAGATGATGGTTGCACAAGATTGTGAATGTACTACATGTCACTGCCTTGTACCCTTTTAAATGGTGAATGGTTAATTTTATGTTATAAAAACTTGATCACAATAATAAAGTAATGATGGAATATTTGTAAAGCAGGCAGTAAAGACCAATATGTTATCAGTGCAATCTTATTACACTCATCATGTACACTCATAATGTATTGAGAAAACACAGGATCTGTATGACCAACCAAGTTCAGAGTGCTGCTATTCATGCTGCCTCTCTTTCTACTCTGATGTAAAGTCGCAAAATATTGCCTTATCTTGATGATGCAATTTCTGTTCCACCTGGAATTCATCTACATCTTGAGCTTAGCTGCCTACTGCTACATTCTGGCACCTACTTTGGATGTCCCCAGAGTGACAGACCCTATATCTAGACACCCTTCCTATTTCCTCTGTCAGGGCCCAGCTCCTGAAAAGTGGCTCAGGTGGTTGCTGTCCATAGCCCTGACTGAGCTGTTGCCAATTGACACTGGTTTCAGCACCATGGTCAGCGACAACGAGGGCACACTGCTTCTACCGTTTTTCTGGTATCTTAGTAAATGTTCATAAGCTGAGCCCCCATCTTTGGGACTCCTAAAAAGAGTATCCCTAAAGAAGTCTGATGAATAATATTTAGTCAGGCTATTAGGGTACATTTCAAAAAGGCAACGGGACGCCAGTTGATAATGCTAATTCAAACTCTCCTCACACTCTACGTATCCTGAACAGGAACAGAATTCAGACGCTCAGGATGTTGGTCTTCACTCAGCAGGACAATTACTAGGGTGGTCTAGGGTGTCATCTAGAGTTAGTTCTTTTCCATATCCGTCTTAATACTCCTCCCAGATCAGATTTAGAGCACTATCTATAGGGTATCAACCAAAAGACAATAGGCTTGATGTTATAACAAACTAGCATCAAAACCTGGATATACCTCTTACTATCTATGTGACCTTGTGAAAGTCACTTCATCTCTCTGAGGCACACTTTGCTTTTTTATAAAAGGGGAACAATAATGGTTTCTGCTTCATAAGGGTGTTTGGAGGACTGATGATCAGAGATTATTATATTCTGACTCTCATGGGAAGTAGGTTAGCTAAAAGGGGAAGGTTCTAGAGCCAGGGAACCTGGGATTTGATTATAGCTCTGCTTCAATTAACTATGTGACCCAGGAAAAGTTAGCCACATGACTCTCTTTTGGCATCTATGAAATGAGGATAATGCTAGTTTTTACTCCATAGGAGTTTGCTAGGGAACTACATAGTTAATACATGAGTATTATAGTTAATACATGTGATGTGCAAAGTGAAATTGCAACATGTCATTAGCACTCAATCATGTGGGCTATTGTTACTAGTATTGTCATTATTCTCATGTGCCTATACAGAGACTAAGAAACATTGTTCATCAATGATAGCTGTTTTATGATTCCATGTTAGGATTGCAGCAAAGGTCCTTAGACAATTCATACATTCTCTGTTTTAGTTTCTCAACTTTTGGATTGCAGGATTAGAGACTTATTAGCCTCAAGAAATGCAGAGATTTATTTCTTCATATATATTTTTCCAGAAAACATCTCCTGGGACTCTGATCTTGCACGTCCTATGCAGGAAAACTGGTGACATAGTAACGAGTTAGACTCAGCCCCCCGTCTTGTGAGGGAAAAATACAAAATTCCCCACCACTCAAAAAGCAGCACTGTGCTAGTTGGCAGTGTTCAACAAAATTGTTACAAAATAGATGAAGCAAATACCAAAGATAACTTAACTATAAGGTACAAGAAGTGTTCCTCAGCACTTTCTTGAGGCAAGTGGCTTAAACCAGCCCTGACTGTCCCACGACTGTTTTAGCTGCTCTATAAGACTATTTAGCTGATTGTACTACTAAAATCCTCATGTAGAGGAGAGTTACAATATGATTAACATAACATGGGTTACGTGAAGGCACGTGATGATAGTAATATGTGTGCTTAATTTGTTTCAATGTGAACATGTGATGACACAATAAAAGAGCTCAGCATCACTCACTGGGAAGTGATTTAAGGCATTTCCACAGGTAGGAAGGGTAGATCTTACTCTCCAGAGAACTCCTGTGCCACTCAGGAATGCGCGCCCTGTGTAAGTAACCTCTAATAAACTCATCTAACTCTCCAAGCTGGACTTCCCTGAGTTATGCTTTGGTCTCGTGGATCCATCTCAGTGTGGAGGGTGGTTTGGGCTGATATGGCTTCAGCCCCCACCTGGCTGTGAAGGGGCAGGAAAACCAGGCTTTCCAGCCTGCAACTGGGATGGTGCCCACCATCCTGGAGCCAGCAGCTGGAGGACCAAGTCTCCAGTGAGTTGCACTTGCATTCCCCACAGTTTCCTGCCAGTGCAGCTTCCTGAGAAGGGCCCCACCCTCTCTGGTCACAGGCCCAAGTGCCATTTGGGGAGTTTGAAGCCAGAAAGTGCCCCACCCTTGGGCTGGGGCAACTGCAACCCTGTCAGGCTGAGGAGCTTCCACCCAGCCAGAAAAGGACAGGAAAGACCAAGCTATCCAAAGCACACTTAGGACAATACCCACTGCCCCTTTGCAGGCAGCTGTGGGACCGGGGACCAGCCTGCCCAATCCATTGCAGTTACCACTAACACCAGCACAGACCACTTGGGTCCTAGTGGGTGGCTCCACCACTGCCACTGCCATTCCCACATCACACCAGCTGCTCAGGGGCCTGAGAACCACCCACAAACCAGTCCCTCTACTCCAACTACTAGCTTCTGAGCAAGCCAGCTGAAGGCCCCAAAGTGGATCCTCCAGGACACACTAACGCCTCTGCCCAGGGTAAACTGCCCTGGGGGCTAAAATAAGGCACACTCAGCCCGCTTTGGGGCCCAAAGACTGGCGCAAGTGGTGTTCGAGTCCTCAGCATAACTTCAGCACAACCTCAACTAGTAACTGTTCCCTAAGCCACCAAGGAAATCACAGGTAGCACTGACCCTGTGCACCGCCTACGAACTCATACAAAGATCACACTGCTGCAGGCACCCAGAATCAACCAGCAACATATGTACATCATCGGGGAGAAAAGTTCTCCCCTTTGAAAGCAATTTCAAAAACTCTAACAAGCCACTGCTCCATCAGACGTGCAGATATCAACAAAAGGACACAGGAAATATTTAAAAAATCAAGGAAATGTAACGCAGCTGAACGACCACAACAATTGCCCAGCAGCAGGTCCTAACCAAAAAGAATTTATTGTGATGTCAGACAAAGAAATCCAAATACTGATTCTAAGGAAACCCATGAGATGCAAGAGAAATCTGAAAAACAATACAAAGAAATCCGAAATTCAATTGAGGATATAAATGAAAAATTTACCAAGAATAGATATCCTTTAAAACAGGCGTTCTCAAACTACCGCCCGCGGGCCACATGCGGGTGTTTTTGCCCATTTGTTTTCTTAATTCAAAATAAGATAAGTGAAGTGTGCATAGGAATTTGTTCATAGTTTTTTGTTTAAACTATAGTCTGGCCCTCCAACGGCCTGAGGGACAGTAAACTGGCTCCCTGCTTAAAAAGTTTGAGGACCCCTGCTTTAAAAAAAAACAACAAATTCTGGGGGGGGAGGGCAAGGGCAATACACATAACCGAAATATTTGTACCCCCATAATATGCAGGAAAAAAAATTCTAGAGTGGAAAAATTTATTGAAAAATACACAAAACATATTTGAAAACTTAAAAAAAAAACAAAAACCAGACACACCTCAGGGGAATCGAGTTTTGCTCTTCAGCACAAGTAGACCCTCCGCGCTCCACCTGGCCGCGCTGCACGCCCAGGTGCGCTAAGCGAGGCTCCTCCTCCAGGTGGCGCTTGGGGGCCGTGGAGCAGGAGGGACGTCCTGTCCGCCCAGGGATGTCCCCACACCCGTCGCCCCGAGTCCTGGGCAAGTTGGAAGGTCAAGAAGAGAAGACGAGTCCCTGCATCTGCTTTTCTGTCCTCTCCCCGGGTCCCCTCCTCTTCCCACCAATCCGCCAAGAAAGAACAGTGTAGGGTTTTCAGTTGAATTTCCCCTAAGCTGCAGCTGCCCTGCTTTCCTCTGCAGCCTTGCTGCCCGGCCTACGGGCTTCCTAACACTGGAGCAGACGCTGGCCTGGTCACCCTTCCTGTGCTCTGCAGGGCCTAGAACAATTCGCAGACCCCCTCCCTACTGAGGCCAGGCTGCCCACCTTTTCCGAAAGAGCCCATTTATCCACCTGTCCGCCTTGGGGTCACAGTCAAACAAACAAGATTTTACTGAAAAATGCACTGGTTGAAAAATAACCAGAGAGAGAAAGAGAATGCATCGTGCTTGAAAACAGAGAAATTCAGTCATAATGCAGCAGAAGAGGGGAAAGATGAAGAGCCAAGGTTAGGAAGCAGATCCCTGGGGGAATTAAAGTTGAGTACAAATAGAAAATTAAATCTCGGGACAAGTTGAAACTGGGCAGGACGGCCGGGCCCCACCGTGTCTGGCCAGGACAGGGACCTCCCAGCACGGCGGGCTCAGCCCGTCCCGGGCACAGAGCACCGAGTCGGGAGCCCAGCGGGTCTGTAGCCCACCCTGAGGCCTGGCCGACCTCGGACAAGCTGCTTCGTGTCTCAGTCCCCTGTTTCCAGAAGAAAAATAGGGAAAGAAGAGAACATGCTGTTCAGGGTTTGTACGAGAAGGGAATGGGTTAATGTTTGAAGAGAACTACATAGAAATTTCCCCATAGGAAGAGCTGGCTGAGTTTCTGTTGAATTTTTAAAAATACTTTTTCACATATATAATAATTTATTTAAAAAATACCTGCCTTGTAATAGATATTCAAGGTTCTTTTCTATTTGTTTGTTTATTTATTTTCTGGAGCTTTAGGGGGGTATTTTTTTTTAATTGATAAACAATAGCTGTATATATTATGGGGTAAAATATGATGTTTTGATTTTTTTAATATCTGCAGTTCTGCCCAGGCGGAGTCTCACAGGAGATGTGCCCATTGAGTCTCCGCATCCGGCTTGTCCTTGGTTTTTTGTTTGTTTTTTGGGGGAGGGGGGTGTAAAAAAAAAAAAAAAATCAAACCAAATGAGCATAAATGGGACGCTCTCGCCCCCTAGTGGTTTGTAGGGTAATTTTCTGTTTTAATCGGAATGGGAAAAACAAGTCTGACGGTTCAAGTGGGTGGACACACAGACATGTCACGTTTCAGCATTGGATTCAGGGCTCTCTTGGGACATGTGGCTGTGCATGTATGTGTGTGTGTGTGTGTATCCTGTGTGTGCACGTGTGTAGCCGTGGGTAGGTGGGTTCGTCTCTCTGCCTTCTTCCAGCCACACCTGCCCTCAGCCCCTCCCTCATTCATCCCATGCACAGGCTCGGAAACACTGTCAGGAAACACTGACACCCGCTCTGAGTCCCAAGATGAACAAGTTCTTGAGAACTCATGTCCAGCGTAGGTGGTGATGGTGGGTGTGCTAATGAATTTAATCGTGGCAACGTATTGCAATGTATGTGTATAGCAAATTATCACAGTGTACACCTTGAATATATACAGTCTTGGTCAATTAAATGTAAAAAGGTAAAAACAAAATGCTGACATCTCCACTGTAGCTCTTGTTTTGCCTACTCAGCTTTGAACAACTGTGAAGGGAGAGACACAGTCCAAGTGACCTCTGCACCCAGGACCTGGCACAGGGCTGCCAGCTGTGGGTCTCTCAAACTATTTATTGATGCACAAGTGTGACCCAGATAACTGAACTCAGCTCTCAGCTGCAAAAGTAGAGCCAGTTTCAAGGTTAGCAATTAAATTCTAGAAAGGTCTTTAGGGTCAGCTGAGTAGGTGATTAAAATGGAGTCTCTGGGGAAGTTGGGAATTCATAGGAGACACCTGGGAGCAGTTGGGAGCCTGCAACACTGTTCATGAAATCACCTGGCTGCCTGTAGCTAGCAGCCAAGTGACTGTAGCTGGGGCTCTGGAAAAAGTCAGATGAATGTAGTTGGGTCTTTGGAAACAGCCAGGTGACTGCACCTGGGGCTCGAAGCAGCCACAACACAGTCTCTCCATGTATCTGGTCAACTGTGGAAGGGACCACTTGGTTAATGAATGTTCTGGATGATGATTAGAGATCTCCAGGCTCCAGCTCTTGTCCCCAGGAGAGCTGACTGGCCGGCTCTCCAGGTCAGGATGAAGACAAGGCAAAGTCCTCCAAATGTCTGCTTAGACTTCCCAAGAGTGACTTCCTGTGTCATCATGTGCAGGAGTCAGGCGGGCCTGAGGTTAGTTTCTGATGATGGCTGCATAACTGCTGGACTCAGCCACAGGCTCCGTGACCTGTGGGGAGGCAGCGTAGGCTGTCCTCCGAGTGAGGGCCCGGTGGTCCAGCTGAGCATACGTCACCTCCTCAGGGTCCCCTGTGGAACAGGGCTGGGGAGAGAGACCCAGAGTGAGTGAGCACTGGGTGAGGGGAAAGCGAAGGGAGGGGCTGTGGGGATGGATGAGGGACCCAAACAGCCCCCTCCAAGGGCCCCAGTGCTCCCCCTTTTTAAATCACCCCATTGTGCAGTCCCCTCGCACATGGCATTAGGGTTGGTTTATTTGACCAATTGAATAAGTGAAGACACTTGACTTCCAAGGTGAGGCCACAAACACCAATGTGGCTTCTGCCCTTCCCTGTCTTGGATCCCTTCCTCTGGGGGAAGCCGGTGGCTGTGGAGAGTCCCACGTGACTCCCGCCAGCAGACGGGAGATGTTTGGAAGCAGATCCTCCAGCCCAGTGAAGCCCTGGTAGACACAGCAACCTCAGGAGAGACCATGGCCAGGACCACCCAGCTAAGCCACTCCCAAATTCCTGAGCCAAGAAAGTGGGACCGTTTTCTTAAGCTGCTAAATGTGGGGTATTTTGTTACACGGCAACTGATAACCGGTACGAAGACTTACTGGGGTGTCCTCTCTCTCCTCAGGAAGTCCATCGACTGTGGCCACACCTGGAGGGAAGAAGACACGTGGTCATTTCTCTGGGGTGGATGTCAGAAGGTAAAACTGCCTGAAACCTCACAACTTCAGATGTGTGTCATTCTGCACCCAATCTAGAACCTCCTAGACAGTTTCCAGACATTCTCCTCCACCCGCTGCATCCTGACTGGTACTGAGCTCCCACTTCCTCTGCCCACACCTGTCCCTCCTCCCGCTTTACCTGCTTTCCTCTCCAGGACACCAACAGCCTGGCTGAGCCTGCGGGGAAAACAAACGAGCATCAGGGGAGCCTGGGGTTGGGGCGCTGGGTGTAGCCCGGGGGTCACTTCCAGGTGTCTCACCTCTGCTGCGGCCTCTGCTCCTCGTCCTTGCTGCTGGGGGACCCTGAGGACAGTTGGAGTCTGAATTAAGGAGGGAGGCACTGCCCTTACAGCCTCCCAAGTCACCGCACCCTCCCCTGAGACTTACCCTGTTTCTTCTGACGCAGGTGATGGAGGAAGAGGGCCAGGAGGAGGAGACAAAGGAGGGAGACCACAGAGATCCCGATGAAGACATAAAGCTGCTCTGTTCTCAGGCCTCCAAGAGTAGATGCATCTAGGGAAGATGGAAATGCGTTTCTAGAACCACACACATATTGAGCACCTACTGTATACCACATACATGCTGCATGCCTCCCGTGGACATACTAATACGTAAAATCTCCCAGGTGCATAACAGCCCTGGAACACAGGAATCCTTACCCCATCTGACACAGCAGGGGTCTGAGAGCCAAGGAAAACTGTGCACATGGACAGGGCTAGCCATTGGTGGAGCTGGAGCTAGACCAAGCCCAAAGCCCGATCTTCTCCCCCTTCCCCAAGAGGCGCATACCAAGCTCTCGCTCTTATGTCCCCATCACTCACCACCATTGTTACTGTCGTCCAAAGGCCTCTGTGTGCTTCCTGAGAAGGGGGAATACAGAGGAGACGGGGTCATAGGCCTGAGAGGCACAGAGAAGTCTCACAGTCCTCCCAGTGCTGACCACAGGGACCTCCATTTGCACCCAGGACCTGGCCTGCTCTTTTGAGACCAGAACTGTCCGGTAGAATCTTGCACATCTGCACTGTCCAATGTGGTAGCCACACACGGCCTTTGACATTTGAATTTAATCAAAGTTAAATGAAATGAGAAGCTAGCTGCACTAGCTGCTCTCAAGGGCTCAGTGGCCACACGTGGCCAATGACATCCCTCCTGGACAGCACACATATAGGAAGGACATCTCCTTAGCACAGGAAGCTGTGTTGCACGTTGCCACTCCCTGCCCTCTGCAGACCTTTACAGACACCAACCACTGGTGGGAAGAGAAAGAAGAACTTCCTCTCACTGACCACCTTCTGGGTCCCCACCAGGGCACAAGAATACCCATCTCATCCCCAATTTCATTTATTTCTCACAGCAGCCCCCTGATGGGGCTGGAAACCGCCCTTCTGTGGGGCGGAAATCAAGTCCCCATGTGTTGTGCTCATGCCGCCTGAAGCCGTGCAGCTAGTCAGCGAGTGCCTGGAGCGCTGGCTGCGACCCGGGCGCGTTATGTGGCATGTCCGCTGCCTCTGTGAACATGCACCCTCCTCCGAACACAGGAGCCTCCTCTTCTGGGAGCAGCACCCTCTCCTCTCCCCTGCTCCTGAGGTGCACCCTCAATATCTTTTAGAGAAAGTTAGCAAACTCTACTCTCCCAGAGCACCCTTCCATCAACACCGTGTCCATGGTCCGAGATCCGAGATACCACCTGCCATTCTTCAACATCGCTGTCTGTGCTTTCGCTTTGTAACATTTGCCACTACGTAAAGGGAAATATGGCCGACTAGAGACCTCGGTGGCCATGTTGTTCTGGAGGGAAGGAAGGGTGTCAGATAAAGGAGAGGGGGGAATGGGTACACCTCAGGTGCAGCTCAGGGGGAAGGGTGCCAGAGCCTGCCAGAGATTTCATGGGGAGAAACTGCAAAGCAGAACAGGAAGAAAAAAGATATGGGCAGTGATCAACCACAGAGAAGCTCATAGCCTAGTGAGGGGTAGGTGGGGATTTCATTTCCCCTTTCCTCACACCTCTGGTACTCAGTGGGCTGCCCAGCTGCTTGGGAGGTTTTCCTCCCTCGTGAGCCCAAGGGCTGCTGCAACTACTGAACTGGAACCTTTGTGAAAATAAAGCATCAGGCTGCCAGCCCCTTCAGGGTCGCTCCCTGTAGCCACAGCCCTGAGCCGAGACAGCAGACACGGTACTGCTTTCCCACACATAGCGTCTCTTTCTCCACCACAGGGAGATCCAGCCCTTCAGTTTTCACATCACTTGTTTCCACACAGACATTTCCCAACTCCTTCCCAGACTGAGGTGGGCCCCAGAGAATTTTGTAATGATCACAGTCTTGGGCATTCCACGCAGGTCCCGGGGAGTGGAGCCAGAAGGGCTAGAGTGCCAGCTCTTCTTCATTCAGACTCTTTCTCCACCGCTCACTGCAGCCAAGAGGGACAATTGAGCCAAGACTCTCAAAATTGGCTGTCGCCTCTCTGCTGGTGCACTCACACGTCTGAGGTTTCCACAGAAGAGGGGCCTACACCGTTTCCCTTGAGGACCTGCAGTCAACCTTGGGGTACTCAGTCTGGGAGTCCTCTGCCCACTGGCACTCCCTGGAGACACCTGCTAGTGGGCCAGACATGCAGGCTGGATCCAGTCCCCCAGGACTACTTGGTTGGGTTGCTTGGGGCCACAGAGGGGAGATGTGAGAACTAAACTCGAGAGGCGAGGGTGCCCGTGGGCAGAACTGACAGGAGAGCACAGTGTGGGTCTGAGCTGCAGCAAATTGGTGGAGCACCTATCCCCTACAGGAAAGCTGCACTTTCAGACTGGGGCAGGTCCCAGGGCAGAGAGTTCCCAACCCATGCTGCCATTGCTGGCAAGCTCAGCCAGTTTGGGCTCCCATTTGCAACCAGACATGGGAAGGAAACTCACTACTGATAGCCAGTCAGTGAATTATAGATGGCCCCTTCCCCATAAGCAGACTTTCCACTTTGGCTTCAGTCCCCTTCCCAGCTGCTTTCTTCAGCAGCCCAGGTGCTGACATTTGATACTTGCCCAGACTGTCCTAGGAAATACCTCTGCTGACCCTGAACTCAGGCTTGCCAGATCCATCTCAGCCCAGCCTCACTCCTCCACCCACCTCTGCTGTGGTGGAGATCGAATAATACCCTGGGAGCTCCAGGGCTCCTCCCACTGCCTGGTGCTTCTCCTGATGAGGCTAGAGCTGGGCACAAGCCCCAGAAAACAACACTGGAGTTGACTCTTTCCTGCAACTATCAACTATTGACACAGAGAAAAACTCTACAACCTGTTACAGCACCTAGTGACTCAATCAAACAGGGTGTGGCTGATTCTTACAAGCACTATTCTCCACCTCAGATTAAGCTGGGGGTCTCAATACAATTCACACAGCTGTGGGGAGGGGAAGACAGCAGAATGGAAGCAGCCCGAGGGGGTGAGGCTTTTTAGGAGAGGGATAAAAGTTGGAGGTGGTCCGAGATGTGAGGGTCTCCCTCCTCCACTACAGACTTCTGGTCCAACTGGGAGCTGCTCAGAGTCTGTGCAGAGACACTGCACCAGAGAGTAGGTTCAGCAGAGATCTGGTGGCTGCCAATCCTGGATTTCTGCGATACCATCCTGATCGCCCTGGTGCATAGCACCAGGTCTGCTTGGGACTCAGCCTTCCAGCAGTAGCCTTTGCATCAACCCTGCCAGGCAAGGCAGAGAGCAGACAGAACAGACGCTCTTCCATGCCATGCACTGTGACTGGGAGCTGAGTACCCCTCCCGTCTTGCTTGGGCTCTGAGGAAAGGAGGAGTCTCATACACCACAGGCACCACCTGGGAACCTTTGGGTGACTGTCTCAGTGAGCCATAGGTGGGGGGCAGGGGAGAAATGAGCAGACCAGCAGCCCCAGCCCATCTCCATGGTCCCTGGGCTGCTGAGACAAACACCTGACTATGTGACTGCCATCAGCAGTCTCCAGGCCAGCAGAACAGCCCCCCATCTGTGAGATTCTTCCCTATAATCCCCAGATCCAGCTCTGAGAATTTCACTGTGCCCAACCCCGAGGCTCTGCACCTGTGGGTCCAGAGCCTGCACTGGGCATGCAACACCATCATCAAGACTCCAGAGTAGTGCCAGGTACCCAAGGCCCCATCCCTGAGTCTCCACCGCTGCTGTTGGTCTGGTGCAACCTCCCCAATGTCCAAGATTTCAACTGGGACCCTCAGCCTTGAGCAGCTGTTACTTCTGGACCTGGTTCATGCAAATGCCCACAGCACAGTCATCCATGACCACTGCCTAAATAGACTCACTTGGCTGCCACTGTCATCTCCACTGGGTCGGCACTCCCCCACAACGAAAGCCATCATGGAGAAGGTCACATGCAGTGATCAACTTGAAATTCCAACAATGAGCTGGGGAGCAATCCTCCACCCCTTGTGAAGGTCGTCCAGCACTGGCATGAACTGTGGCAATCACAAGGGAACCAGTCAAAACAAAACAGCTGTACTAGAGGTTCTCAGTGCACCCACACTTCCCCTGACAGATCAACATTCCAGAGTAGAAAACAAAAGCTCCATCTAGGGTGCTATTGTTCCTCTAACTAAACAGGAGCATTCCCAGCAAAGGAGAACAGAAGAGGAGCCAGATGAGAAGGAACCAACAAAAGAACCCTGGCAACATGAAAAGACAAAACAGTTTGTCACCCCAAAGGGATCACAATAGATCTACGATAGTGGGATCCAAGGAAATTGTGAAAATGACAGAAATGGAATTCTGGAAATGGAATTTTCACAAGGAAATTGTGAAAATGACAGAAATGGAATTCAGAATATGGATGGCAAATAAGATGAATAGAATTGATGAGAAAGTTAAAAACCAAAAAAATATTTTAAGACATCAATGAAAAAGTCACTAAACAGCTAGCCAATATAAGAAGAATATATACCCCGCCCAGAAGATGGCGGATGAGAAACACCGCCAGACAGAGTGTCTCTGAAGAAAAGACAGATTCTAGCAGAAATTAGAAGAAAGAAGCAAGAAGACGAGCCTACATTGGATGAGGGTCGGCAGGAGGAGTACCTGAGACCACGGGAGACTCCACGGGAGGAGGTCGCGGAGGAGAACTGGAGGCTGGGACCCCAGGAGCAGCCCAGAGACCAGCGGGAAGGGGAGGTGGATCTGCCGTCTCCCCTCCCCTGCATCCCGGACTGCTGGTGGCTCCCCAGCAAGCGGAGGGACCTGCGGACACCAGCCCAGCGACAGCCGCCGCCAGTGAGCGGTAAGCCAGTAGCGGACGCGGCGCCAGGCTCCCAACTCCCTCGGGCACCTCCGTGTGCACAGACCCGAGCCGCGCGGCAGACGCCATATTGCCTCCTCCTCCCCTCCCCCACCCTACCCGCGGCTGCCCAGAGAGACAGACAATATAGCCACCAGCCGGAGGCACCTCCAGGGAATGGGCCCTTCCCTTTTGGGGCCCTACAGCTGACTAAGGGGAACTCAGACTGTGAGCTCTCTGCCCGCCAGCCCTCCCAGGTGCTGCTGGCACGGTGATCCCAGGAGAATCGGGCAGAGCCTGAGGTTGAGAGACATAGACCCAGCTTGGGCTCCCTGTGGGTGAATTGGGACAGGCACGCGTCTCCCTGGTGGGGACAAAGTTTGAACTCTGGAACCCAGAGATCAGACCTGCAGACGACATCCCGTGCGCCGAGGCCTCGCATTGCCCGGGGCACAGAAGGGATATACGTGAACAGCCTGCTGAGCTGTGTGTGCCTTCAGGGGCAGATCAGCGTCCTAGAGGGCAACCCTCCCCCCAAAGGGAGGCCGTGCACCCAGCCCAGGTGGTGTTCCTGCCCAGGGAACCTCCCCGCCGGCATCACAGCCAGGGGAGGCCTGGTGGCGTGTGGTCTGGCCTGCTGACAGAGGCCCAGGAGTAGCCGCGGACTTGGGGATGGTGGAAAGAGGCCAGGCCCGCTCCAGACTGCGGGTCTCGGACAGCCCCACCCCACACGCAGACTCTCTGACTGAGAGGGGCCATTCCAGCCCCTCCCTGTCAGCTTTGCCTGGAAGCAGAGAACAGAACTTTGACCCCTGCTGATGACATTGGTGGTGCCTGAGGGCGGGCTTACCCAACTCAGCTCCGCCCAGACTCTCTCCTAGACCAGCCCTCACTAAAGGGGAGAAAAGGACACACCTGGAAGTCCCAGGGCCCCACCCACCACCTGAGGCACTAGAGTTCTCTCTTCAGGAGCAAGAGCTGATAACAGGACACAAAAACAACAGCATAGCCTGTTCCTCCAAGCAAGCGCCACCTACTGACAGGGAGGACATCCTGCAC